>PVHX01023924.1:0-24880 GCA_004024805.1 Geosciurus inauris
ATATTATTCATATTCATACATATCTATATGCCTTCTAGTTCTGCCACTTAGAAGACCTAAAAGCAGTGACATCCTAGTTGCAATGAGCATACCCTGCTCCCAGGACATAGTTTCTAATATATATATACACACAATATTTAAAATATATTTATATATTATATTTTACAGTAAAAGGAGCTATGGCTACCTGGAGAAATGATAATTCTAGAATTGCAATGATGATTGTTTAAGATAAGGGAGATGAGGGCATGACAGAAGTTCACAGGAGTCAACTTGAAAGAGTTTGCAATGGCCAAGCTAGAATAATCTGAGCAATAAATAATGATATATTATTGGGTTAAAGAATGAACTGAATATCCATAAGTCCACATAGCTATAAAGAAATGATTGAAGAAATAAATGGAGGAGAAGGGAAAGCTATTCCTTATAGAATAATTCCTGATTATAATTTTAGAATAAAATGAGGGAATGGAAAACTACCATTAGAACACCATAGTAATAATTGCTATAATTAATATCCACTGATGAATAAAAATATGAATGGGAAAAACCTTAAGAAGAATTACAGCCTCAAAGAATTTCCCCCTAAATATGTATTCAATATTGTAGTGATTTCTACACAATGTTGGTTTGATTCCTTAAGGTTTATAATAATATATTTTGTTTGCTTGATTTTTTGGGGTTATAAGAAATCACTGTGTTTCCATGCAGATTTTAGGATTGTTTTTGTTTTTATATTTCTCCAAAATGTCATTGGAATTATGATAGGGATCACATTGAATCCAGAATCACATTTTGGTAGGATGGACATTTTAACAATATTAATTCTTTCAATGCAGGAACACAGTTTATCTTTCATTTTTTTCTTTAAATCCTTCCTCAGTGTTTTATAGATTTAATTGCACATATTTCCCCCTCTTCAGTTAAATTTATCTCTAAGTGTTTTCTGAAGCCATTTTAATTAGGATTGCTTCCTTGATTTCTTTTCTGTGTAGTTCATTGTTAGTATGTAGAAATGATACTGATTTTTTTTTTTTAGTTGTAGATGGACACAATATCTTTATTTATTTTTATGTGGTGCTGAGGATTGAACCCAGTGCCTCACGCATGCAAGGCAAGCGCTCTACCACTGAGCTACAATCCCAGCCCCAATGATGCTGATTTTTATGCTTATGTGTCCTATAATTTTACTGAACTAGTCTGTTCATTCTGATTACCTTCAGTCAAGTTTCCAGCTTGATATTTCCTTAACAATCCAGACAATGCAAACACAGCCTACAATTTCATGTGAGGACAAACTCATGGCATGATTCTCAGGGAGACTTTTTTATTTCTTTTATGTCCAGAGTTTTTGTTTAACCTTGCATGGAAATACCTTTTTAGCTCCTTGTCCTTCAGAGCATAAGCCTCCAGGGTCCAAGCTTAATATGGGGAAGAGTCTTTTACTAGTCTCTCCCCTAAGGCAGGCTTTAGGTTTTGCTTCTGCTCCTCCACCCTCTGAGGCCACCACAACTGAAAGCCAAGTTTGCTTGGAATGGCAAACACCTCAGTTTCCATTTCCCTTAGATTTTGATTTGATTGTACTCTAATCACCTGTTACTTCTTTTCTGTTTTGGGGTACTTTAAACATATTTATCTAATCTAGTGTTCTGAATTTTCATCAAGGGTGTTTATTCTGATAAAATTTATGTGGAAATTGTCACCAGATACTTTGTTATAGCTCTAACATAATTAACTTCTGCTGCAATTTCTCCCTTCCTATCCTTCTTTCCCCTTCTATATTGAGTTCCTTCGTATCCCTAGCACCTTATTGAGCACCTGAAACACTATAAATACCCAACTTATTCTAGAAAAACAAATTATCCGTCTAATGTGAACCCAGGACCGTGAGACCAGACCTCCTTACTGGACACCCACTGCTTTTTTCATTGTGCCATGATGTTTCTTCCAGGCCAGCACTGCCCAAACCAGGCTAGTTACTGCATCTCCAGGGAGAATATGGAGGACAATTGCTGAAGCAGACCAAGTATCTGAATCAAGTTTATGTTTTGGCACTTTGACTACTGACATCTCCAGCTTAGCCTAAATTACTTATCTGCCTGGATTTCGGCCCTTCCTCCTACCATAATCACTAATGTCTTCCTGCCTCCTTAGCCTGTGCTTTGTATGCATATGGTTTGACCTCTTCACTGCTCTCTAGGGCCTTTTGCCTGACTTCTATTTGAAAAACCTAGTTCTTCTGTTACCTGAGGGGTAGATATTTAACCAGGGTTTTCTGAGTGTTGTTAAAGTTTTATTCTTCACTGATTGAATCCATTGAGGCAGAAGGATACATAACTATGAACCCTCCATGATACTCTGCTTCAGCTGAGGGATCAAGTCATCAATGACAGGGCTAGCATATTTATTTACTTGGGCTGCCCTAACAAAGCACCACAGATTAGCAGACTGAAAGAGCATATATATATATATATATCTCACACATACACACACACACGCACACGCACACGCACACACTTCTGTTCATTCTGACCACCTTCAGTCAAGTTTCCAGCTTGATATTTCCTTAACAATCCAGACAATGCAAACACAGCCTACAATTTCATGTGAGGACAAACTCATGGCATTATTCTCAGGGAGAATCATGGAAACTTGACTGAAGGTGGTCAGAATGAACAGAAGTGTGTGTGTGTGTGTGTGTGTGTATGTGTGTGTGTGTGTGTGTGTGTATTTCCTCACAGTTCTGGAGACTACAAATCTGAGATCAAGGTGCCAGCAAGGTTGATTTCTTCTGAGGCCTGTCTCTTTGGCTTGAGATGACTGTCTCTTCCTATGGTTTTCCTTTTGTGGATGTCTGTCCTAATTTCTTCTTATAAGGACCCCAATCATGTAAGACTAGGCCTCATTCATATAATCTCATTTTAATTTATCTAGCTCTATAGCAATTCTACCAAATATTAGCAGTCCCTCCATTATCCATGGAAAGTTATATTCTAAACTTCCTGTGTATGCCTGAAATCATGGATAGTACCAAACCCTATACACACAATGATTTTTTTCCTATACATACATACTCATGACAAAATTTACTTTATAAATTAGGCACAGTAAGAAATTAACAACTGTAATAATAAAACTGAAATAATTCTAATAGTATAATAAAAGTTACAGGAATGTGGTTCTCTTTTTTTCTCTAAAAATATCTTATTGGACTTACTCAGCCTTTTTGTTGTGATGATGTGAGATGACTCATTGCCTTTGGGATGAGAAGATGTGAGGTAAATGATGTAGGCATTGTTATGTAATATTAGGCTACTAGTTAAGAGTTGCTTGGACACAAGCATTGTGATACCATGACAGTTGATCTGAGTATCAAGATGGGTACTAAGTTACAGCTAGTAAAGTAACTAACAGAGGATAATGTATACAGAAGTGCTACACTGGATAAAGGAATGATTCACACCCCAGGTGGGATGGCTCAAGGTGGCATGAAATGTCATTGCACTACTCAGAATGCTATGTAATTTAATACTAATAAATTATTTCTGGATTTTTCACTTTGATATTTATATAGCACTGTTGACCACATAAAAATGAAACTGTAGAAAGTAAAACCACAGATAAGAAGGGTCTACTGTACAGTCACATTGTGAGGTAGTGGAGGCTCAGATTTCAATAGGAATTGGGCAGGGGGCACAATTCACACTATATTAGCTAATACCAAAACCAAGAATTTCTGTGACCTGCCCATGTTAACACATTAGTTTCACCAATGGGAATGAATCTGCCTCAGTGTTACCTAGATTTTGTCAATAAGCATCTTAACTTTTCAGAAACATGTTGTACCATCTGTTTCCTAAGGCAAGTCTTGTCTGTTATGAAGGAATTGGCAAGCATAAGTGTAAAAGTTTGAATTCCAGATATTAAATATTTAAATATTAATTTGTTCTTTGAAATGCTTACCAAAGTTATTGGTGTGCTCATTACAAGCCTCATCATTATATTTAATAGTCACTAATGAAATCAACAGGGTAAGATTCTACCCCCAGTTCTTTGGTGCTGAAAGTAGAATCTCTTATTTTGTTCCCTATGTCATTATTTTCTTTTTCTTCCAATTAGTCCAGTGAACCATAACAAGACTGTAAGTATTAAACTCTATGGCATGCTTAATTGACAAAATATGGAAAAAATATTGTGCCAGTAGCTATAAATGAGATCACATGCTCTAGAGGAAAGATGGTTCAGTGGGAAATAATGTAGAAATAATAAAACACACACCAGTTATGTTGAAGATGGTAAGGCATTTGGTGAGAGAAATTTTCTCACAACAAAGAATTTTTGGTGGATAAATTGACTATAAGTAGGTTTAACATAGAGATTGTGTGTATCAGCACTAACAATTGGTATTTCTGTACTTTTTCCTAACATTATTCATGGCTTCACAATAAATCTTTCACATTTTTAGAAAATAAGTGGTATACATTTCTCTGGCTCCCTACTGGAATAATGGTTGGCACTTTTTCTAAAAATCCTGACCATTTATTTATGGACCATCCATGCAGGGGTAGCTTCTTCAAGTGCCTGCCAAGTCTAAATCCCATTCTAGGAATTCAGGTCCCTATTTATGACTTCATAAGGACAAATGTCCGTGAAGGTCCTGCTGCTTCCTTCCAATCTACCCCCTTGTATCACCTTTCCTTTCCCCATTCATGTTTCAGGCAGTATCTGAAATGATGGGCTGTGTGATGTGCCTACATCCTGGCTTTTATCTCCAATTACTTAGAAGAAAGCTTTTTATATATGCTCCCAACTAGGCAGACATCAGAGAGCAACAGGAACTGAGTCCTAGGTCCTGAGTCCTGTCGACCTGGTAACTCCATTGAAGGCAGTGGACACTAGTAAAAAACACTACCCTAGGCTATCTTAAGTCCCTTAGTGTTACTATCAGCTCAGCACAGTTAGGAAATTCTCCCCTAATGGACAGCATCCTGAGTATCATAGTTCTCCAGAGGGGCAGGGTACAGCTCTAGGCATACCTTACTCAGCCTGGCAGTGTGGCATAGCAGGTACTTCAGTACAGACATGGAAATGCAGTTTCAATAGAACCTGAAGCTCCTGAGCTGGGAGCAGCAGCTCAAGTCAGGCAGGATGGCATGGAACTGGGAGTCTGTGATCTCACAAGCTTCCTCATTTAGGGTCTTGAGGATGGCTACAACTTTCTCAAGAAGAACTTGAAGGGACTCAGTACTTAAATTAGTTAGTTTGATACCCCTCTCATCCAGTTCTCTTAGCTGACTGGTGTTTGGGCAGTGGGAAAGATGGTTCATGTCTGAATGTGAAAGCTGACAGGTAGTTATTGGGAGAGGCTGGGGGTGGGGCAGTGGTCTTTACAGCACCTGGTCCAGGTGGCCCTCTAGGAAGAAGACAGCATCCATATAGAACCTCCGGAGGCAGTCCACCTTGAGAAACTGTTAGGTGAATTGGGTGACCAACTCCTCCTTCTTATGTGGAGAAGTGTAGGCAGACACATGGACATAGGAGAGAAAAAGCTTCCTCAGGTAACTCATCTGGCCCATGTAAGAAGCAAAACTAGCAAAGGTGGAGAGTTTCCAGGTGCAATGCACTTCTGCTTCTTAGATGAAGTCCAGGTCCAACATTTCCAGCACCTTCCTAGTATTGCAGGTGGGTTTTGCAAAAATCTTCAGCTTCCTACAACAGAGACACAACAAATCTTTTCTGTGCTTGACCCACAAAAAGAGGAAGGTTTAGAATTCATCCAGGGCACTTTCTTTGAGGCAGAGGTCTATGAATACCCTCAAAAGTTGCCTTGCTACCATCTTTAGACCATGTTTTACTGTATGCTTTTTGTTCATGTGCTCTCATGCCAAGGCTCCAGAGCACACCCTCCAGCAGTTCTTAGAAACATTCCATAAATACAGCATTTGCAGTTTCTACCTCCTCAAGTGAACCTTCTGGGCATGCAGTATATCAAGCCCATCCAACACAACTCCTATTGTTCCAGGCATGGCTTCTTCATCAGGGCCCATGGAGGGAGGCAGGTAAAGGGCCAGGCCAGCACCATTTTCTTCAGGACTTCAGTGTGTCCCATGGTGAATACTTCCATGATCAGTGGTAGGAAGACCTCTGTGGGCAGGTCCTCCAGAGCCAAGATGACCGAAGACTTATCCCACAGCAAGTTTTGCCCTGCCAGCTCTAGGAGTATGGGTGAGACCTGGGTGCTCATCCTAATGAGTCTGAAAAGAGAAGGCTCTGATTCTGGACAGGGTGGTCAGGGTACTCTGAGCCTCAGCAAGCTAGGCAGTGACTCCTGGGTCCAGGATTGTGAATCAGCTAGCATTTATTGAACACAATTCTGCTAAACACTGCTAACATTAGCTCATTCACCTGCAACTCAATCCTAAGAAGTGGGTACAATTATTTTCTCCACGTGATTGATGAGAAAACCAAGAATGGAGAGATTGGTTAAGTCTCCCATAGTCATGCAACAGGGAAATAAGAATGTTGGGGCTTGAGCTCCACTGACTCCAAACCCTGTCTTTTTTACCACTGTATTAACTTCTTCTTGCCTCCATGTTTCTCATGTCTATAATGCATAGGGTAAAATTGAAACTCTGGTAAAGTTGAGAAAATAATATACCTGGAAACAAAAATACAAACCTCTGTGCAAATAATTGTACCCACTTCTTAGATGTCTAGAAACAATTAGGGAGCAAGCTAACTCACTGTGTGCCATATCCAAGTACCAGAGGGTTTGTTGTTTGGATTCTCTTAGAGTGGCAAAAAGGAAGAATAAAATTTATTGTTTGGTAACTTTGATGGCAAAATTTACAGAGTATTAGTTATAAAGGACTACAGAGTAGCTGGGTCTGGCAATTATCAGTAAAGGAGCACTTTAAGAAGGCTGTCTTTCAATAGATAACACTTATTCTCTGAGAACATATTGAAGAACAGTTTTAACTATTTTCAATTTGACCCTAAGCAATAATGACTGGAACAAAGAGAAAAGATTGAGGTTGCTATTTATAACCTAGTTGCATAAACTATTTCATGGCAACATCTTTTTTATTTCTTTGGAAGAAAGAAGACCAAATAATTGAGTCTGAACTGAATATATGCAAAAACAATTAGTAAGGAAATTTTTTGCCTCGGGTTCACTTGCTAATATCAGGGTATTTCAATAAAAGCCACTGAAATACATAACCATGAATTGAAGCAAAAGTATCAGATTCTAAATATGGGAAAACTCATTGGGTAGAAGAATGAGAAAACCTGGGATTTAGTGAAATTTCTGGTATTTGCAACTGGAGACCTTCAGCCACCTACCTCTTCTGTCTCAGTTTTCCTACCAGAGACATGAAGTGTTGGACAGAATCATTTCCATGGGCCAATCCATCTTGAGTCAGCTGGTCTTCATTTCAACTTCTTTATAGGGAAGAATGTTCTGGAACTTGTTGGAGAGATTCTTCCCAGTGCCCAGATGTGAAAGCACTGAGAAGCTCCTTGTCAGGAAGGAGTATGTTATTTGACTGTTTAATGGGGTCACAAACACATGTTTTCAACAAAGCAAGAGCTCCCTCTCACCCAATACAATTCCTAACACTGAGAGAGATTGTGCATTATCAACATCAGCAGTGTATTTGGGTATCAGCATTAGCCACTCAAGCTGAGCTTAACTGGCTCTTCTTTCAATTCCCTATCACATCTGATTTTCACTTTCTGGTTTGCTGTCTTCCCATTGTTCTTTTGCACAGTGTGGGAGCTGCTTCTGATTCTATTTGTTGCCATAGGAATCAACTTTCATGTTGGTATGTAAGTGCCACTGACTCACCTGCTGCTGTGGAAAAGCTACAGGGACATCTGCTTCTTCCAAAGACACCAGAGCTCCAGACAGCCTCATTTCAGTGTAAAGAAAAGTAACCTCATAAGATTTGCATTTTAATTACATTTTTCATGATGCAGGCCATCCATTTTTTCTCATGTTCCTGAAAACATATATTCCATTGAGGTATGTACATGAGTGATAAGTAGGAAAACTAAGGCATAAAGGCATCATATAGCTTAACCAAGTTTCTATAGAAATTAGTGGCACTACTGAGGCTCAGACACAACCTCAGTTCCCTTTCTTTCCAATAGAATACTATCTCTGATCCCAGAGCACTTAACAATAAGACCAGAGCAACTTGTTGCTGCACAAGTAGTATTGCCTAGTTCAGGGGTTGGTAACTATGGCAAAACTTGGTTCTTTGCCTGTCTTTTAAAATAAAGTTTTATTGAAACACAACTATACTCATTAATTTAGATATAATCCTTGATTGCTTTTGTACTATGACAACAAAGGTGTTTTGACAGAGACCATTTGGTTGGTAATGCTGAAATAGTATATGCCCTTTACAGAAAAAAACATTGATATTCTCTGGCCTAATGGGTAAATACATAGGATTAGAATTTCCATATACTGAGATAAATGTTTTAGCCCTGGTATTTTGAAATTGTGTTACCTTGGAAAGTTACTTAAGCTTCCTGAGCCTTAGTGCCTTTATATGTAAAATGGATTATATTAACTTTGATACATAGGATTGTTTTTTAATAAAACAACAAATAAAATCAAGTAGGGTAATGTACACTTAGAGTAGACCCTGGCATATAGTAAGCTATCATTTGATGGTGATTTTTGTTACTTCTGAGGAAAATCAGGTCCCATTTTCTGCCAGTAGTTTCTCCTACCTAGCTGACTGAAGTGCATTCAGATGTATTGTTATTTCCATTGGTCTAATGCAAAAGCCTAAATGACAGTGCCTGCCTGCCCCTCCTAGTCATTCCTCCCCACCCCCAGTCATGCCTGATACAAAGGAACCCAATTCTGATTTGGCTTCTGAGCTTGATTATCGGTACTCAGGCCATTCCTCTGCTAGTTAAGGACATTTGACTGCTGCTTCTGCTTAGACACTGTTGCTATGCTTGGGATTTATACCCCCAATGGATCTGAGCATATGAGCAAAGTGCAGCCTGCGACAATAAGTAGAATAGAAGGCCAGAGTGGTGCATTTTGGTGGAGAAACAAGGCCCAAGCCACAAATTTATTGTAAATATATGTCTCTTTTTACATGTTTCTGGGTCTTTGAGTTACCGAAGTGCTATTGGATCACTGATTTCCTGTGTTCAGAGCTTTTACATGAGAAGTTTGTCATCTTAGTTATCTAGCTCAGAGATTTCAAGTGATGAGTTGTGGGAAAGTGTCACTGCTCTCCTTGAGATGGGTAGCCAAAGGTTAAGTCTTACACTAAACTTCTAGGCTCCTCTAATAACGCAGAATGAGGCTATCACACATGACATCATCTAAGCCAAAATCTTCACCAGCCCAAATCTTCCCATAATTAAGGCCACTTTTTAAAAAAGATTTCCCCACACTAAGGAACTATGTATTTTGAAATATTTTGTCATATCTAACTGTATTTATTGATTTGAATAACCTTTGCCAACTCTATTGATACAGTAATAATAATTAAACTTTCCCTTTTAAAAATGTAATTTAGGGCTGGGTTTGTGACTCAGTGGTAGAGTAGTTGCCTAGTATGTGTGAGGTACTAGGTTTGATGCTCAGCACCACATAAAAATAAATACATAAAATGAAGGTATTTTGTTCATCCGCAACTAAAAAATTTAAGCATGTAGTTGAAAGGATCAAGTAACTTACAATTGGTTTCTTGTGAATGTGAGATGGCTTCAAGTTCCTTGTCTGAAAATGGAGGTAATACCAGATATTACTCCTGGGTTGTTGTGAAAGTTAAATGAAATAGAACAGTGTCAGGTACATAGTTAGTGCTCAGTCAGGATTAGCTATGATGGCTATGAAAATGAGGTTCAAACTAGTATGAAGCCAGTACCAATGGACTGGACATAATCCCAGTCCAAAGTCAAAGTATGTGTGACTTTGGCCATCTTCAGTCTTAGGGGAAATATGTGTCAATTCTCTGTTCAGTTGGGAGGCCTTATGTTTGTTTTACTTTGAGAATAGCTTGTGAGCCACCATTTCTACCCTACAGAACTCTACGTGTCTAGAGATTGATCTAGACCTATCTCAAACTCATTGTAAGGAACATATGCCATGGACATGCCTAGACATGCCAGGGACTCACTAAATTGCTGGCCATAAGGAACATCAGCCATTGACTTGCTTAGTCATGCCTGCTTCCAATTGATAAGGGGCTGTAAGGGGCACCTAACCATAGGCCTGCTTAGTGATGACTGGTTACAATTGATAGGGAGCACAGCTCCATGGACATGTGCAAAGAAAGGCCCAGTTGCAATTATACTATCTCACTGGACATAACCAATGGACATTGACTTTCACTGGGTGTAACCAACCACCAGCTCATACCACCAACTTGGAACTGCATTTAAACTGCTTGTCCTGTCACACTGGGGGCTTTGCTCCAACTACATCAATGAGACCGGCCACCTTGCTGTCCATCCCTGGATCAACTCCACCATTCCGTGATGTCCAGCCATCAGCTGAAGAGAACCACCAGACGAGGACAACGTCTGCTCTTTGGCTAAGAGAATTCATGTGGCATCGGAGGTATTTTGGGGCTTGTGGTTGCCCTAGGATTGTGTGAATTGTAATGTTTAGTTTCCGTAGGATTGTATGAATTGCTGGTAGTGTTTAGTTGCCCTAGGATAGTGGGATTTGCCTATAGTGTTTAGTGTGCATTGATTGCTAGTTGGGGTGCTGCTAGTTGGGGTGCTCCAGCACACCCAACACTTTTTACATTAATTAATTATATTTGATGATTGTTGTGATTGAACATATACTTGCATTTAAAGACAATCCACCTCCGAGTAATTATTAATTGCACATGCCACTCATGACACTCATCTTTCCGTTTTCTATGACTTCAGATTGAAATAAAAATATTAGTATTTTTGTTCCCTATGACACAGAAGACGACCTTTACTTTGTTCTAAAGTGCCTCCTTTCCATTTCAGGATGCATACAAGGCATGCTGGAAAGGAAGTTGTCCTTTAATTTTAGCATCCCAGGATTTACTGAGTAAACCCTGATTACCTATTTTTTTCTTTCAAGAGGAGAGGTGGTATGTAGGGTAATTAGGATATAAGCCTTGAGTCATACAGACCCAAATTCTCCCCCCATTCCTGCAACTCACTGGCTCTGTGACTTTAGGCATGTCTTTTTTACTCTCTGAGCCTCAGTTTTTTCACCTACAAAGTGCAGATAGTGTAGATAATGATATATCATTTGCCAGATGTGAGGAGGAAGTGAGACAGCACATGTACGTCAGTGAGTATAGTGCTGGTGCAGAAGACACACATAGGAGGGAGAGGTAAGCCATTTTGCTTTCTTCCTCCATGTCAGCATAACCAGGATAATCTCGCAATCTTTGCCTTCCCAGCTGGCAAGTCCAGGTCTTTTTCATGTGTCCAATCAAGAGACAAATGATGAGATGGTATCTGGATTAACTTGAGTCTAATTTCATTTAGAAAAAGGCATATAAGCAGGTATGGATAAATAAAACCTAACTAGAATTGAATATTATACTTGTATATGATCAAATTCACACAGCTGTTGGTGTGGCAGTTGAAGATGCTGCCACTTCATTATACTATAATCTTCTTTGAGGGTACTATACGGTAAGTTCCATCAATTCCAGCATCAGTAATCTTCCACAGAAGCCTTCTCAGGTTCTTTGCAAGCTTGTTTTTTTAAAATTTTCTTTTTTAGTTGCAGATGGACACAATATCTTTATTTATTTATTTATTTAAAAATATTTTTTTAGTTGTAGATAGACACAATTTCTTTATTTTTTTAATTTATTTTTATATGGTGCTGAGGATCGAACCCAGTGTCTTACATGTGCGAGGCAAGCACTCTACCACTGAGTCACAACCCCAGCTCCAGTATCTTTATTTACTTTTATGTGGTGCTGAAGATTGAACACAGTCCCTCACGCATGCGAAGCAAGCGCTCGACCACTGAGTTATAATCCCAGCCCCCTTTGCAACCTTGTTTGATGTAAGTCTTGGCCTGGGTTCATGCTGGACAGACAGGATGCTCAAATTACTCTGGAGAAACTGGAAACCAGGAATAGAAAAATGTAGTCTGTAAGTCTTCAGAGAGTGTAAGTTTCTCCTTGGGGTTTGCACCAAAAATCAGAGGAGAACATCACCAGGGCCAACCTATTCACAGAGGGTTTTTTCCTATCTTGGGCTCCTTTCTGGTTAGAGGTCCTCCATTGCATCAGCATTGTGCCCATATGTTAGTTTGCTTGGGTTACTATAATTAATTACTGTAGCCTGGGTGGCTTGGATGACAGAGATGTATTGTCTCATAGTTCTGGAGGCAAAACATCTGAGGTCAAGGTGTAAACAGGGTTGGCTACTTCTCAGACTTGTCTCTTTGGCTTGCAAATTGCCATCCTCTCCAAGGCTTCACATATTCTTCTTTCTACATGTGACTATGTCCTACTCTTTTATAAAGATATTAATCAGATTGGATTAGGGATTGCACTAATGACCTCGTTTTAATATAGCTACCTTTATAAGGGTACTTTTTCCTAATACAATTGACCTTCTGTATCCAAGGGTTCTGCATCTATGAATTTAACCAACCTGGGATTGAAAATATTTTTTAAAAAATTATACCTGTACTTAACATGTACAAATATCTTTATCATAATTCCCTAAATAATACAGAATAATGATAACTATGCAGCATTTACATTGAATTAGGTATTATAAGGAATCTAAAAATGGTTTAAAATATATGGGAGCTGTACATAGTTATATGCAAATACTACACATTTTATACAAAGGACTTGAGCATCTGAGGACTTTGGAACCAGCAGGTGGTGGTAGTGGGGGTCCTGGAACACATCCCCCACTGATAGGACACCTGTGTGGTCACTTTCTAAGGTATTGGGAGTTTGGAAATCAACATATGAATTTTGAGGGAAACAATTAATCTCATAACTGTTTATATGCCCACACACTATGTGTCCAGTGTTCCAGCTCCCAACCTAAGGGAGAATTTTCTCAGGGGACTGCTTGTTCTTTGAAATACAAGTTTCTGTTTCTTCTATTCCTTCTCACCAACTTGACCTTGCTGGTCTCTTTTTTCCTAAGGCTTCCTCTATCAGCCTCCCTCACTCTTCCCAGCTGCAAAAGATACAACCCAATGGATCTAAAGTCACCCAGCCATGACCTCCTTCTGACATTTTTCTTCTGAAAAACAAGCCTATTCCACCTTGCTTTAGTTAAAAAGTACATGTGCAGTAGGTGCAGCTACTGCCAAGGGACAGTTGAGCTTTTCCAGGGCAGCCCAGATTTCAAAATATTCCATATCCTTTTTAGATCATGGTTCTGATTATGTTTCACAGTTTTTGATTTGGGAAATGTGGTCACTGAAAAAGTTATACTTCTTTAGAGTCATATGCATAATTATGTGTAATAATGTGCCTCTAAAGATACATAATGAATGATAATTAAGGTATTTACATTATGCATATGTGCTTTCTGCCCCACAATTTTAACTCGAAATACCAATTGTCCCTTAATATAAAGTGAGATTCTTGACAAACCTTCATAGAACTTTATCCCAAATGTTTCCTTCAGCTCTGTGGAGTACAAAGAGGGAGATGAGAATCAATGCTGAATTTTCTAGGCATTCTAAGTTTCAAAATGTGTGTCCAAAGTTTCATTTGGAAAGTTCAAACCTCATAACTGCAAGAGTCATTGAACAATGAGATTTGGTTAAATCACTTTTTAAATAATCAATTCACATTTTCAAAAACTTACTAGTACATCATATAATTAAAACCATCTTCTTGCTTTTGTTTAGTCTTGTTTCTATGTTAACTATTTCTCTTTTCTTTTCTCCCTATTAGCTACCTCCAAAGAGGAAACCTCAGATTACCTTTGACTACTTGGGCATCATAATGTGTATATAAGGGTTTATTATTATCACCTTTCCAATTGCCGGTATGATTCAATGTATTTAAAACCTCTTACCATAGTGTGGTTCTGATAGCCTTATTCTCACCTTCTTAGTAAGTGGTGGTGACAGAGAAAATGCCCAAATTTCATTTTAGAAGGGCAAAGAACATTCTAGAATGTATATTTGATGGTGTAATTAAATAGATTCATTGACTTCTTATTCTGTGTGTTTGATGCCTGAGGTATGGAGGGGTAGCAGTAGAATAGGAGTAAACAGTAATCTTTTTGTTTTTCCTTCAATATTTTGTTATAGAAAATTCAAATATACAGCAATGTTTAAACAATTTTACAGAACTAGTACTTGTGTTTTCAACTATAGAAACAGTGATTTCCTTTGTTTTCCCTAGCACACCCTGAGCAGGTGATCTTGGGCAGGAGGCATTTTGTTTTCTGTCCTTCTGAACAATATGTACCAAAGAGGGACATTCCTTTGTTATCTGAACTAATTGTATCTACTTTCTAAGAAAATGAATGCCAACACAGTATATTTCTAAAATGTTCCACAGGCCTTTTCTGCTTCAAGACACATGATTGCTCCCTTGCCCTGCCTCATGACTCCTCAACTGTCTGCCCCCATGCCCGCCCATTCATTATTATATCTCACCTCTACTTCAAACTCTAATGCCAATCTTTTGGGGATGTGAAAATCTAAACTACAAAAACTATTTAGTTGCTACCTACCAGACAGTTTACTGAATCTGGAAGAATGTTTTTAAAGCAAATGTCAGAGAAAATGATAACAAAGAGTGATTTTAGTTCTTCCTGTCCCACAAATATAAGGCAATTACTAAAATTATAAAATGCAGGTGGCAGAATACACTTGGGTGAGACAAGAGTCCATATCAATCGTTGCTCACCCAAATTAGTCAGAACTCTGAAGGAAATAGAGGCTACCTCCTGAAATATTCATTTTAAAGGGTTTATTCATTTTAGACAAGTCCTAGATATGCATCTGAATTGTAAATATGTATATTAATTATAATATTTAAAATAAGGAAGTTAATTGTATCTTGCAAATTCTAGTCTCCTTAATTCAAAAACTTCAAGAAAATTGTAAGCATCAATTTTTCTTTCAACTACTCTGTGAGGCACATAAGTTCAGAAAATCCATTTATATTAACTACTACTCTATAATTATTTATTTTGGTTTTAAAATTTATCTTGGCTAAAATATGTCTAGTGTGTATATGATAATACTGTGTACATCTGTTACACCTTTCTTATAAGAGCCCAGTGTGCTTAAAGTTATCTTCGGAAAAACCTTTGAAGTAGATAGAAAGGACATCATTGCTCTGAACTTTTAGAAGGGAAAATAGAAAATAAGAACTTTAGTTGCATTGGCAATTTAGTGAAAGGCCAAAGTCTACTTAGTCAGGCCCAGAGAACAGGTTGGGCAAGAACCAATTTCCTTCTAAGAACTCAGTGTAAGAATCATATCCTCTGTAAGCAAAACTGAACGTGAGGATCACTCATCACTTTTCTGATTGTATCTGGACCTGAGGTGGAAATATCTAATTTTCCCATTCTAAAACATAATGCATAAAAATAAATTCTTACTCAATTACCATTGATTGAGTTCTACTATGTGTTCTTAGAACTCTAGGAAATAACATATTTTATATGCTTCTTCCTCTGAAGGAACTTCTTAAATATTCCTCCAAGAAAGAAAATCTTATTAATAGGATACATGCTGTTATTAGGTTATGGTGATGTAGCCAAGCTCTCTCCCAACTTCCTCCAAAGCTTTTCTTACTTCAAGCAGAGCAAATCAACCAGATATGACTCTCAGGCCCTGGCTTTAGTGAACAGGATTTTAATATTTCTTTTATGGCCTAGACAAGTCACAATCTTCTTGCCTCAGTTTCCACACCATCTTAAAAGGGAGTAAAAATCTCCCAGGGCATTTTATGAAGAATTCATATTCATGACTACCAAATACTTTGAAGAACATCAGTGTGATATATATACACACACATATATATTAATATATTATATTATTATATCTATTAGCGGGTACACTTGTTCATAAATTCCATAAAACTTAAATCTCTGTGGAATTTCTTACCCTTCATAATGCATTGACTATCTTTGGGATGATATGAAATGGGGCCTCACACATGCTTGGAAAGTACTGTACCACTGAGCTACATTCCCAGATCTCTCATCCAATTCTTGACAGAGTAGGCATTCTGCATTAATATCCAAGACAAAATATAAATATTTCTTTATCTATAAACTAAATTTAAACATTTTTCTATTGATTCAGAACCATAAAACAGGATGACATCCTCAAGATCAATTCTTACCTTTCTCATTTTACTACTAAGGAAATTGAGACCCAGAAAAGGAAAGGGATTTGTCAATGTTCAAATACTAAGTCAACAGTAGTGATGATACTAAAATCCAGGTTTTTTATTTCTCTCCAAGTTCCGTGCCACAGGAAATTAAAAGTTTACCAAAAGACACATTATATTTTGTACATGTATACATACTTTAAATGTATCACTCTCATTCCATTCTCAACTCTGTCCCTTCACTGATAGCAGATGGCCTGACTTCCCTTTTTACAAGGAAACTATAGACAAGCAGTGAAAGTGCCTTCAAACTTGACTATATCCAACACGTCTCATAAATGCACATTTTCACCTTTCAAATCCCCACCTCTTCAAAGGGGGCAGCTCCTCTGGATTTATCCACAGGAAACCATGCTTCCCCTCAGACTAGAAAAATGGTCATCTCACTCATCTAATTTTGAAAATCCTTCCTTAATCCTAATTCCATCATTCAGCTTTGACCTTGAATATTGAACTGCCTTCTGGTCTACAATTAAATGCCCCACTAGCACCACAAATTCAATTCCTCCACTACTTAATGCATCATGTTCATCCTCAAACTCACTCAGTAAGTGGAACCACCTGGCTGTTCAAGTTAGAAACTTAGAATCACCCTTGATTCATTTCTCCCTCTCATGCCTCTCAACCAACCACTCATCTTTAATGAGACTATGCCCTTCTATTTTGCAGATGGCATATGGCTTCCTACTACAAATTGACCTGCAGACCTGCCCTCTGGGTATTACCTGTGAGCTTGTTTTAAATGCAGAATCACAGACCCCATGCCAGATTTATTAAATCAGATTCTACATTTTTAAAAAATTTCTTACACACAATGAAATTACAGAAGCCCTGCTCTAGGCAGTGTTAGAGAAGTCCACAACTGCCTCTACCTTTAACCAACCTCAGGAAGCCAGTGTTCATACTGTTCTGGAGCCCTGGAATGCTCTTGCCCTCCTTTGCCTGGATGATTCCTGTTCATCTTTCTGATTTTAACTCAAATACTATGTCTTCCCTGATGTCCTCCCAAAGGATAACAAACTTCTTCTAAAGGGCTAGATGGACTATTTCAGGTCTTCAGGTGTATGGTCTCAGTTGGAAAAATTCAACTCTGCCATTAATAGTGAAAAAGCAGTCTATGAAGAACCAAATGGGCATAGCTTTGTTTCAAGAAAACTTTATTGGTATAAACATGTTACAAACTAAATACTGGCTCACAGGCCAGAGTCTGAAGGCCCTTGTTCTAGGCAAAGACAAATACCTCTGGTATATGATCTTATAGCTCTGTGTATCTTTTCTTCAAAACATTAATCATAGTTTGTAGACACACATTCATTAGAGTTACTTTTAAGTCATCAGTATATCAAAAGTATTTAAAGCCATGGGGCCACATGAGATCACTGAGGAGCTGGACATAAATACAAAATAAGAGAGGACCTAGGGCTGAGCGCTGCAATATTCCAATATCTAGAGATTAGAAAGATGAGGAGAAACCAAAAACAAAGACTGAGAAATTGGTCAATGAAGTAAAAGTAAAACCTAGAGCATGGTGTACTGAAAGCTAAGTGAAGAATATATTTGAACAAGGATGAAGGGACCAAGTGTACCAAATGCTGATGCTTGATAAAGACCCATTAACAACCATTGGATTTGACACAGAAAGAGTTATTTTTAGCCCTGGTAATTGGGAGGAATAAAATTTTGACTGAAGTATATTCAAAGGAGAATAGGAGGAGCATAAATGGAGAAAACAAGTATAGGCAATTAACTGAAACAGTAGCTAAGCGGAGAATGTGGGGTCAGGGTAGGTATGCAACAAGAGAGAGAGCATATTTCCATGCTGAGAGACATCCAGTAGTATTAGAAAAATTAATGAAGAAAGATGACAAGGAAAGAAAAGCAGGAGACAAGTCCCTTAATATGTGCAGGGTATTGGAAGGGCTAGCCCCAGGGAAGAACAAGACCATTTAACTCAATGTGCTGGTTAGTTTTATGTGTCAGCATGGCTAAGCCACATTACCTAATATTTGGTTAAACGATATCCTGGATATTTCTGTGAAGATATCTTGGATAAGATTAGCATTTAAATAAGTAGGCTTTGACTATAGCAGATCTTCCTGATAATGTATGTGGGCCTCATGCCATTAGTCAAAGACCTTAGGAAAAAGGCTGATTTCAGAAAAAGGCTGATTTCCCATGAGTCTGAGGAAATGCCACCTCTATAGTGCCTTTGGATATGAGCTGCAAATTTGCTTCTTCTTTAGGTTTCCAAATGTTGGCCTGCCTTACAGATTTTGGACTTGCCAGCCCCAATAATTACATGAGCCAATTCCTTAAGATTCCCTCTCTCTCTCTCTCTCCCTCTCTCTCTCTCACACACACACACATACACACATACACACACACACACACAGTTGGTTCTTTTTCTCTAAATAACCCTAACTAATACATGCGCTATAATGGCAGAGAAGACTAGATGCATGATTGTGGCATAGATAGTTGGGGAGATGTGGTCACAGAAGCTTGAAGATCTCTCTTTGGATTGCTTCAGTGTTCTTGGCAAAATAAAAAGTAAGCTTATCAGCTGCGAGTGAAAACAGGATAAGAGGTATTGAGAGACTGTGGAGAAGTTGAGGTGAATGAACCAGGGGAGTGTCGTTGGATCTGGGGTTTTATCGCTCTTCATTGGTGTGAATATTTCACTGTGCCTTTTGGACTATAACACTCTCTGCTGCAATAGGCATGTCTGTTGTGTTTCTAATATTATCTTAAGTTTTATCCTAATAGGTAGAAAGAAAATGATTTTTGAACAATAAAAGAATCTGTGAATGCAAGTGAGACTCTGGGGAGAAGGGATAGAAAGGAGTATTGAAAGCCCCTAAAGGCCAGTCACTACTACACCAAGTAGGCTCCCCATTCTGAAAGGTAAAAATAGCTACTTGAGCTGCTCTCTTAACTAGTCATTTTGACCTGAGGTTCCTACAGCAGCACCTTTCCTCTAAGCAACTGATTTTCAAAGTGTGGTCACCCAACAGCAACAACATCCCTTGGTGTCTTAGTCAGTTTCTCTGCTGCTATGACCACAAAACCCCAAAATAATACTTTTGGGGGAGAAAAGGTTTATTTGGGGGGTCACAGTTTCAGAGGTCTCTGTCCACAAATGACCAACTCCATTCCTCAGGGCTTGAGGCAAACCAAAACATGGCAGAAGAGTGTGGTGAGAAAAGTGGCACAGGACATTGCACCAAGAAGCAGAGAGACTAAGCTCACAAAATATATACCCCAAAGGCACACCACCAGTAAGCCACCTCCTCCATCCACACCCTACCTGCCTACAGTCACCACTCAGTTAATCCCTAACAGAGAATTAGTTTATTGATTGGGTTAGGGCATTCATAACCTAATCATTCCACCTCTAAACTCCTTGCATTGACTCACATATGAGCTTTTGAGAGGCATTTCATTTCTAAACTATAACACTTGGGAACTTGTTTGAAAAATGCAATTCTGAGCTCAGCTGTGGACTTATTAGATGAGGAGGTTGGGCCCAGCAATCTACACTTTAACAAGCTTCCCAGAGGATTCTGAGTCATGCTCAAGTTGAGGAATGGCTTCTCTGAGATTTGTTCTTACAAGAACTCCTTGAAAACTGGGCTATTGGCATGTCCAATTGAAGCAAGGAAAGGCTCCATTATCCTTGAATCATGGATCTAGGAACTCTCAAAGAGACCTTTGGTCAGTTTTCATTTACATTCTCCTCAATTTCCTCTGTCCTGAGAAAAGTTTGACTGGCCTGAAAGATTAAATCTAATTATAACCATTAACAAGAGCTACTTAATATTTTGGCCCTATTATTGCACAAATCATTAGGCACGTCTCATTTTAACTTTGTGACAAGTTTTGATTATAATACTAATTTTTTCTTGTATGCTCAATTTTCACGGTTTATCATTCATGTAACAGAGCCATCTGCTCCCAACTTAAAAGAATTAGAGAGACCTTGTGAAAATATTGACCCAATCAGCCTGAACACATGAAGGTAGGAATTATTAGCTCCCTGGACTGACATATGAATAGGTTTCAACTTAAGCAACTCAATATACCAAAACCCACGCTTAGAAAACCAGTGGTGATATTCACAGTACAAAAAAGACATTTTATTTTACAAGAACTTGTTCTTCTGCAATAGTGGCCATATTGTGTTAACTCAAAGCTTCAGTATTTATATATGTGTGTGGGTGTGATGTACACATTGATTTTGAGACCCATACCTATTACTTAAATGAGGGCATGCCTAAATGGCCTCAGGCTTTTTCTGAGAATGAACTGGGAAGATCAAGAGCACCATTTGGATTCCAGATTATACTGAGGCAATCCTGTCACAGATCCAGTGTATTCCTGGAGATTTCCCACTGATGCCAAGGATGTCTTTATGAAAGCTAGAAACCCTGGCAAGGTGTGAATTATAGCACAGTAACTCAAGCCTTGTGGACGATTCTTGGGAGTGCTAAATCCTTAGTCCATCTATACAACTAGGTGAGAATCAATTGCTAGCAATTTGTGGAGGGAAGAAACTTATTACAATTTTGTATTCAGTTCCAAAATGTTACTTTAAAGAAATATTTATATTGTTAATGAAGACAAGGGCTATATAAATCTTATACAGTGAATTATCATGGAATGAAGCCATTGCTCACAATTCTGATTAACCCACCAGGTCAGTCAATTCCTCCTGCCCACTTTATAATGACAAATAGCACATGAAGTGTCCCATATGGCAATGGCCTTCCTCATTTATTGCATCTTACACAATCAAAGGGGAAATCCCTTGTCTTACATGTGAACTCAATATTCAATTATGTGGTCAGCCCAAGCCCTCCTGACCATGCTTTTCTGCCCAAGGATCCTTCTTCCTGCATGCCAGTTCCAGACTCAAGTGCTGAGCAGACCTGCTAGACCTCAATTTAAAGGCAACCTCTCCTGGGAAGCCTTCTTGGATTAAACCCCTCTGATTCACTTGTTTGAGTTTTCCTCTCTTGGTTTTCCTATAGTCAGGTTGGACTGCTTTATTCTGCACTTTAACATACTGCTTTGTCAAATAAAGAGAAAGATGGAAAAATACCTTATATAATGATGGGAGAGAGACTTTGGAAGGAACCTGGATCAATGTAACCACTGAAAGTTTAAAATTTGTAAATGGTTCTTCTACTTCAGTGTTTCTTAACTTTGGGGAGGAGGGCTCTAAGAATTTAATGAAAGCTAGAGCTCCTCTCCCTGGAAATATACTCATATATGAACATATTCATAATTATGATTTCAATTTCAGGGTGTTTATGAAATCTCATATGCTGCTTCTTTGGGCCCCAGGTCAAGTCACCAGTAATCACCACTATCTCCCCCATTACATGGTATCCAATCACAGTGCCTATGATTCATGTGACACTGACAGAGGATCGCTGACTTAAAACATCCAATGTATCTTATAATAAGTCAACTTCCTCAGTTCTGCCTGGAATGTTCCTCTATTAGTTCCAGGTGGGCTCCCTCCCTTTCTGAGCTTCAACTGCCCTCTCCATCAGTGGCTAACCATTCTCTGTTCTTTGTGAAACTCATGAAAGTTACAAAACCTGTATCCAGAAACATGTACATATGCATATATCCCTTCAATGATTCCCTTGACCTTTCAGGCACTCATGGGCCACCTGGCCCAACAACAGACTCAAGACTAAGAACCTCTAGCCTAGAGTGACCCATATCTTCCTGTAGAAAGTGGAATCAGATATTTGACATTTGAACTTGAGGCTTAAATTTATTCCAGTTTGAGTTTTCAAATAGCTATATAATCCAGTCTCAGACCTGGCCTGTCTTCTAACTTCATTATGGAAATCATTATCAAGTACCTAGTGCTGAAAATGCAGGTGACTCACACATGGCTCTGCAAAGCCCAGTCTGGTTTCCCCAGACCCAGCCACTCTCCTTTAGGGTACTGTGAGTGGGTAGTCAGGCAGGCCTGGTCCCACTGTGCTCAAATGGGGACTAAATCAACTTGTTTCATTACCCTACTCAACCCCAAGTCTTTTATTTTTGTGCTATTTACAAGATAATAAGATCCAGCCAAGCCTAGTCATGAAAAAGATCTATTGCCTGTAATGAATTCTAATTTTGCAAGCGGCTCCATCTCATATCAATAGCTAAACATAATATTACTGATTTGCCTTTACCTTGTTTGTCTGTAAATTTGATGCATTTCTACTCTAGACAATAAATATTCATAAACTAAGCTAAATGGGTTTTAGAAATGCAGCCCCTTCAAGTGTGAAGCAGAATGCTAAAATTGAAAGAGCATGAGCTTTGGAGTCAAGAAGAAAAGTGTCTAAGTCACAGCTCCGCCATTTCCTAGCCAAGTATCTTACATTAAAATTATTGGAGCTTTCTGAGCCTCAGTTTCATGATCTGTAAAATAGGATTAACAATGCCCTCTTTGCAAGATTGTCTTGAGGATGCAAATGAAATGCAGGCTTATAAAAGGACTTTGTAATTCAAAAGTTTCATAAAATTGTGTTTACTGTTTCCTGTTTAGGTACACAAGTGACTTTTGAAAGAACTGGTGACAATATGGAGAAAATACTATGAATGATGTTGAGTCCCCCTCTACACAAGTATTAAAGGGAACTCATACGAAGTCCTTCTTTATTATTGGTATTAATATTTAAAGATAAAATCAGAGCATTTCCTAGATATTGTAGAGACTACATATTGTGCACTGCTGCCATCCCTGATGCTTTTCTTGAAGTCAGTATGGGTTAGAAAAAGGGAAATGCCACAGGCTAAAAGGTGGAACCTTCACTCCTATCTCAGTTCTAGCAGTATTATGCCATTCTGTGCCTTGAACAGTGGTAGCAATGTGCCATTGAATGACTTCCTCATATGTCAATACAGTTCATAGGACCTGTGCAATTTATCCAG
Source organism: Geosciurus inauris (assembly GCA_004024805.1). Lineage (NCBI taxonomy): Eukaryota > Metazoa > Chordata > Mammalia > Rodentia > Sciuridae > Geosciurus > Geosciurus inauris. Next base: position 23,331 of record PVHX01023924.1, read on the forward strand.
CAGGGTTCAATTGACTTTAATTATCAGAGGGAAAAGGAACAAAACCTGAAGAATGGCAATTCTCCTCCTTCCAATAGAAGGAGGAGAAAGAAAATAATGCAAAAGAAGAAAAAGAGATAGAAAGCTGTGAATGCCAGCAGCATCTCTCCTTAACCTTCCATGGGAGCCACAGAAAGAGGGGAAGCCAGAGAATGAGAGAAGAAAAGAAACCTTTTCTACACTGGCTGGCAGAGAGTGAGAAGAAAGAGTCCTCAGAGGAAAGATTTGGCATGTGGGTCTGCTTAGAAAGCTGTACAGAGATCATGTGCAGGGGATCCTGATTACTAAGCCAATTGACATGGACCCTAGGGACATATTTGTTCTAATTAAATTCCCAGAAAGCAAAGGAGTTTGATATAAGCTTTGGATGAGCAGAAAAATTGAATTTATTTTAGAGAAAAGGCACTAGGACTGGTGTGGGAAGGATTCTGTGTAGGAGGATCAGGAAGCATCTTTGCTTTCTTGAGAAATCAGAGATATAGAAAAGGTTTCAGCCTGTAGTAGCGAGGACTGTGACACATGAGGAAAGTCAGATTTTGGTTTGAGGTCTGGACTATTGAATCAAAATGGGAAGGAGAGTTTGGTTTGTTCAGTGGAAGAACATCTTTGCCTTGATCATTTACTATGCCTCAGGCTACATATCCTGAAGTTTCTTACATTTAAAAGATATTTACTTCACATCCACTAGATATCAAAGTGAGGGGTCTAGAATGTACTCAGCACTGTATGCTACAAGATCATTTAATCCTGAAGTGTCATTAAGGACTAGGAATTCTTGTTCCCTTCATTTCACACAGATAAGCAAAGCCTGTATTCCAAGATTCATATCTCTTTCAGAATGCATGATTCAACACTGAGTACTTCCCTGATGCCAGGATGCCCATCATCAAACTGCTCTTCACATGAGAGTGGTAAGAAGCCGCGACTAACACAAGGAGGGCCACAGCTATACTATATAGATGTGAACAAGCAAGAGGAGGGACAGAGAAAAGAAGATGGGTTTTAACTTTCTGTACACAAGAAACAAAGAATCAAAACAGAGGAAGAATCTAAGTAGGAGAAAGGAGGACCAGGAAGAAGGTGGGTGGGGAATGGAAGGGTGAGCCTTTTCTCATTCAGAAGAGATGGCTTGTTAGATTCCACAAGGAACAGCAGGGTGGATGTCTTCATCCATTTTCTTTCCTAATAACACTACACCCAAAGCTGGGCAAAATATAAGAAAATTTATTTTTGCTCATGGTTCTGGTTTAAAATCTGGGGCTTGCACCTAATGATAACTTCCTTGCTGGCAAAGTCCCAAAGCAGCACAGGGCTTCACACACTGAGAGGGAGAAAAATGCACATGTGAATGTGTATCTTGTAGCCTTTATCTCCTTTTCTGTAAAGCCATCAAGACTCAATCATTGTGCTTCACCCTGATGACTTAATCTAATCCTCATCACTTCCCAGAGGGCCCACCTCTAAACACTAGAGTTGGAGTAATCTTTCTCCCATAAATAACTCACAGTGGG
>PVHX01023925.1:0-24880 GCA_004024805.1 Geosciurus inauris
TGTTTTCTCATGATGTTTGTGTGTCTTTCCTTCTAGCTCTGCTGATCCAAGGTGTTACAGTTTTAACTCCTATACGGTTATAGTTTCCCTGCAGGGTTTCGTTACTTCTCCTCCAGTAGGTGGCGTTGTCCGTTGTTTGCTGGACTTTCCCGGCTGGTATCCTTTGTACTGGTCCCAGGCCAAGGTGAAACTCTGGGCCGCTGGTGGAGTCGCTGTTCCACCGTGGCCAAGGTTTGCTCCCAGGTGTTCACCTGTGCCCCCTGGTGTGTAGGAAGTTCTGCCGTGTTAGAAGGTGGTCCACAAAGAACAATAGCTGGGGTTCCGCTCAGGAGACAATCAGTCCACAGAAGTAACTGCTAGCAATCTCTCGCGGTTGGGTGGGCACTGGGGCCAGGCACCCTGTGCGGAAGCAGGCCCGGCACGCCTGGGGTAAACTCCGGGCTGAAGCCCTTGGCCGGATCACCCACCACAACTGCACTCTACCAGTCGGCGCCAAAGTCACTCCTCCTGGCTACGGCTGTCTCCCGGTGGCCCTGTGCTCACACACGCGAGTGAGACTCTTGCGTGGGGTGGCAAGGCGCAGAGAGCTGCCAAAAAACTGGTTGGAAGATGGCACCCCGCTACTTCCAGTCTCAGTCTCGGATAGCCGTAGCCCTGGGCCGATGCCCGGGCTGCGACCGTGGTTCTCCGGCCGGGGCCGAAGCCACGCCTCCCGGCTACCGCTGCCTCCCGGTGGCCCTGTACTCACACATACATGAGCGAAATTCCTGCGTGGGATGTTGAGCCGCAGAATGATGCCAGGAAGCTGGCTGGAAAACGGTGCCTCCACCACTTCCAGCCCTGGTCCTTGAGAGCCTAGCGCAGAGTGGACTGTCTAGGCCGCCATCTTGGAACCGCCCCCGTCACTTGCTTCTAATATCAGCTTTTCAGGAGGTGGAGGCTGGAGGATTTCAAGTATAAGACCAGCCTGGCCAACTTAGCAACATCTTGTCTCAAAATAAAATAAAAAGAACTGGGCATGTAACTCAGCTCAGTGGTAGAGTGCCCCTGGGTTCAGTCTCGATTAAAAAAAATCAGAAAACTGGCAATGAATTTCAGGATAAGGTTTGGAGCGGCAAATTCTGTTTGATTTGTCTGACTCCATGGAACTTTTACTCTATTAAGCTATCTATGAGGCTTCCAGTGAGCAGTCTAGAAGTGGCCCAGCCCAGGAAAGAGATACACATGTCTTTGATTATCTCTGAAAAGGGCTGCTGAGTTTCTATCTGGAAGGACCTTATTCCCAAAGCTCCCAGTTCTGTTTCTGGATGCCTCAATTGAATCAGCTGTGACATCTTAAAAGACTAGACATCTTAAGAAATTGCAGGTTCAAAATTAGGCTCTCAGAGGCACCCATGACAATATCAGATTAAAACTTGACCTTCCAATTCCTGGAAGCAGATGAGTCTGGAAAGAGAAAGGTACAGGGATATTGTGATTTAATTTTTATATTCCTGGATTGAATGAATTTGTGACTAAGAAAAGCATTGAATGAGCCGGGCGCGGTGGCGCAAGCCTGTAATCCCAGCACTTAGGGAGGATTAGACAGAATTGTGAGTTCAAAACCAGCCTCAGCAACGGCGAGGCGCTAAGCAACTCAGTGAGACCCTGTCTCTACATAAAACACAAAATAGGGCTGGGGATGTGGCTCAGTGGTCGAGTGCCTCTGAGTTCAATCTCCAGTACCAAAAAAAAAAAAAAAAAAAGAAAGAAAGAAAAGCATTGAATGGCCAAACTGCAAACTTCTAAATGCCTTCCTGATTTTTGTCTTTTCATTGATCTCTTTCATCCTGAGGCAAGCAAAAGAGGTGAAACTCAACTTTCTCAAGCAGCTCAGTTCACAATTGTCAAGCTGTGGAACCAACCTAGTGCCCCTTAACAGATGAATAGATAAAGAAAATAGGGTACATATACACAACGAAATATTACTTGGCCATAAAGAATGAAATTATGGCATTTGCTAGTAAATTGATAGAACTGGAGAATATCATGCTGAGTAAAATAACCCCAGATACCAAAGGCCAAATATCTTCTCTGATATGTGGATGCTAACCCACACAAGGGAGGTTGTAGAGGAGAAGAATAGGAGTCCATTGGATTAGACAAAGGGGAATGAATGGAAGGGAGGGGGAGGAGAATAGGAAGGAATGTAAAATTCACTGGACATAACTTTCCTAGCCTTGTATTTGTATACATAACCAAGATTACTCCACATTATGCACAACCACAAGAATAGGATTCTAATTAAAATAAGTTATACTCTGTGTATGTGTAATATGCCAAGATACAATCTATTGTCAGTTATATCTAGAAAGAACAAATACAATTCAAATTTTTTTTAAAAAAGAAAATATGATGAACTTGAATTTTGAAGAGTTTTATGTTCACAAGTAATTGCTGGCCATTTTCTGGTTTCCTTAAGCAATGGAAGAAGACTCTCTACCATTGACTGTGCCATTTACTTATTGTGTTAGATATGTTGAAACCAGTGCAAGGAGGGCTTTTATTGTTATATTCCTCCTTCCGTCCTATAGATTTTATTTAGATTTTTTTTCCTACCAAAAACCTGCTTCAACAGAGAAATAATAATTGTTGGACCATAAACATTATAGCAAGGGATCCACATGAATTTAGAAATAAGGAAAAGAGGTTGAAATGAACACCTGATAAATCAGAGGAAAGCTATCTAGAGTGAAGGAGATGGTGGACATATTCCAGACAAAACCCAACAGGACAAGTGTCTCATGACTGGATATAAGCCAGTTGTAGATGACAGTGTAACCTGTGTGATGCTGCCCCGCTGGCTTACTCACCATCTATCCCAACATTCTCTTAATGTGCCTTTCTCCCCTAAAGATGCCAGTAAGTCATAAAGGAAATTTCTAAGAGTCCCTTGCATCCAAAGATCTGGGTGGGAGTTGGATTCTAACAAGACAAACCTTGATGGGGCTTAAAGTGGGGGAAAAGAGGCAGGTTGCAGTGGCATTCACTGGCTTGTGACTTTTACCTGAGAAACATGGTCTTACCCAATTTAACAGGTAGCTTCCTGACTGTGTCAGAAGAAGGGCTTCCTGGACAGCCCAGTTCTTGGGTTGTGGTTTCAGGAGATGGTTCAGAAATCTTGAGTTGAAATCTATGATTTCAGCCCTCCCAGCAATTCTGTGAGCCATTGAATACTCCACAATATACCTCTGTGTTAATCAGTTTTTCTCACTGTGAGTAAAGTACCCTATGAGAACAAGTTTGAGAAGGAAAAGTTTATTTTGGCTCGTGGTTTTGGAAGTTCAGCCCATGGGCAGCTGGTTCTGTTGCCCTGGGCCCAAGGTGAGGAAGAAGGGCATGATGAAGGAGCATTGCTCAGCTCATAGCATGGTCAGGAGCAGAGGAGAGAGTGGGGAAGGAGCCACCGGGAATATGAATTCTTCCAAGGCTTGACCACAATGACCCACCTCCTCCAGGCACACCCCACCTGCCTATAGTTACTAAACAGTCTATTCAAATTAGGATGAATTAATCAAGTTAGAGCTCTCATAATCTAATTATTTCACATCTGAATATTCCTGCATTAACACAGGGGCTCTTCGGGAGCACCTCATATCCAAACATTAACAGCTCTTTCTGCCTAAGCTATTTAGAGTGGATTTTGTGTCTTCCCATGGGCTCTGGCCTATGAAATGTCCACTAGGAATATTTAAATATTGAAAAGAGCTCAACAACTCATCACTACCTTTTCAGATCAATTTTGCTATTTTCTAGTGTCTTTTGTGGGGGGGATTGGAAGGGACAGGTACTGGAGATTGAACCCAGAGGCACTTTACCACTGAACCACATGCCACATATATGTAGATAGATAGACAGACAGACTTACTAGAATTATTGGTCACATTCCTTCCTTCCTTCCTTCCTTCCTTTCTTCCTTCCTTCCTTTCTTCCTTCCTTGTTCATTTCTTTCTTTCTTTCTTCCTTTCTTTCTTTCTTTCTTTCTTTCTTTCTTTCTTTCTTTCTTTCTTTCTTTCTTTCTTTCTTTCTTTCTTTCTTTCTTTTATTTCTATGTGGCCCATTTGTCCTTTGTTCATGAATCCCTATATTCTTTTTTAAACTTTATTCTAATTGGGTATACATGACAGTAGAATGCAATTTAATTCATTGTACACAAATGGAGCACAACTTTTCATTTCTCTGGTTGTACACAATATAGTTACACCATATGTGCAGTCATACTTGTACGTAGGGCATTGTTGTACATCTCATTCCACCATCTTTCCTGCCCTCATGTCCCATCACATTCTTTTCTTAAGAATTAAATTTATAGCTGAGCATGGTGTTGCACTCCTATAATCCAATAGCTCAGGAGACTGAGGCAGGAGGATTGCAAGTTAAAGCCAGTCTCAGCAACTTAGTGAGACCCTGTCTCAAAATAAAAAATAAAAAATGGACTGGGGACATGGCTTAGTGGTTAAGTACCCTTGGGTTCAATCCCTGGTACAAAAAAAAAAAAGAAAAAAGAAAAAAATTAAATTTATTATTATTATTATTACTATTTTATGTTTAAAGCAGTATTATTCTAATTGCCCAAATTTGGAAGGAACCAAGATGTCCTTCAGTAGGTAAGTGGATAAACTGTGGTACCTCCAGACAATGATATATTCAGACAATGATATATTTTATTCAGCAATAAAAAGAAATGAACTATCAGGTCAAAATAAATTTGTTCTGTTTTCTTTGATTATGTTTATTATAGACAAACAATCCATAATTCAATCATCTATATATAACCATTGATAATATCCTTGTCACTTTCTTTTCTCCGTGTGTGTGTGAGAGAGAGAGACAAAACCAGAGACAGAGACAGTAGGAGAGTTTACCACTGGCATAATATTATATATGCTGGTCTGAAACCTGTTAACTTTCCTTGTTGGACAATAAATCATGTTACAAAAATATCTTTAATACTTCTCTAACTTTAACATTTAAAAAGCATATGTGTGAGATACTTTCAAACTTGTGCTCCCTTGTGCCATGTAGGTACATGGTACTTTAGTCGTCATGCTTTGCCCTACCTACTTTTAAAATCAAATTTTAAGCATCTTTTCAAAATAATATATGTAAGACATTTTGTTATTTGCTTTCATTATAATGGAGAGCAATAAAAGAAAATTTACTTGTGTCCACAGCCTAGAAATTGAATTACTGTTTTTACTACTAAGTTGATTAATATTTTATTGCTTTAGGTAAAAGCTGAAACATCAAGTAGGTTAGGTATCAAATAAGGAAATTATATTAGCAACTGCTGTCACTAGTGAGATAAAAAGCACTTTAGAATGGCTCCTTGCTAAATGTATCAGTCATACCAACGTTGCAAGGGAAAAACATTCAAATTCTCACCACTCAGCTTCAGAAGTCATCTGATTCTCTATTTTACTGATTGGGGGAACATTTCTAAGTCCTAGATAGGAGTAATCTCAGAGTCCTCTAGGGATGAAATATTTGTTTAACAAGAATGAAATTATTAATATCTAACAAGAGGTAAGCCTGTAAGTTTACACATTAAAAAAAATACTTATGCATCCTATGTCCTTGCTACACTGGTAGCATGGTCCCTGGACCAGCAGCATGGACATCACTTGGGACTTGATAGAAATGTTAGAATCATGGACATTATTCTTTACTTTCTGATACACCACTCTAGACCTACTGAATCAGAACGTGCATTTTTAACAAGATCCCTGGCTGATTTATATGCACATTAACATTTGAAAAGTACTTCATGAGAAGATTTTATATCTATCTATCTATCTATCTATCTATCTATCTATCTATCTATCTATCTATCTATTTTTTTTTTAAGGAAGATTCTCCAAGCTGAAGTAGAATCCGTTTGCTAGAGCAGGACATAGTTTACATACCAATAGAGTTTAGAAGAAGTCCAACTTGATGTCTCTGACCACTTTCGGAAGGATGTCTGTTTCCCCTTTACCATACTGATTCTCTAAACAGTGAGATCTGCTGTCTCATGTAGGAGGTGTCAGACTGCCTGCCTTGGTTGGAATCCTGCCTTTACCATTTCTATTAACCTCTTTGCACCTTACTTTTCCTATCTGTGCAATGGAGATGATAATCTCAAACAGTCATGAGAAATAAGTGAAATAAGTGAATTATATAAAGCTCTTGGAACAGTGTTAAAAGCACATAGTAAGTGCTCAAAACACATTCATTGGCACATTATTAAGGTCTGAATTTTGTAAGCCATAATCTTAAGATGACACCTCCTATTCCAAGGCTGCAGGTACAAAATGGTCTAGAGACACGGATGGTCAGCTTGGAGAATGTGGATGGATGAACTTGTCTGCAGTTCCTTTAGTGTGGTATAAGCCTGGCACATAACTGCCATTTAGTAGCCTGATAATCAAGTGAAAAGATTATGAGATATTCATTATTGACTTCTCTTTCCCTAATTTTTTCTCATCAAAATTCAGATTTTTTTTTTTTTTTTTTTTTTTTTTTTTTGCTGGGGATTGAACTCAGGGGCATTCAAGCACTAAGCCACATCCCCAGCCCTATTTTTTATTTTTTATTTAGAGACATGTCTCACTGAGTTGCTTAGCACCTTGCTGTTGCTGAGGCTGGCTTTGAACTTGTGATCTTCCTGTCTCAGCCTCTTGAGCCACTGGATTCTAGGCATGTGCCACCATGCCTGGCTCAAAATTCAGATTTTAAACAATTCCCTGAACCATGATTATCTTTATCTTATACGAAATCAGAACTCCTGAACATAATAAAAATCTACTGTTAATATATATCCTTATTACATAAATTGATATCATTGAGGAAATGAATTCTGGCATCTTTCCAGCCTCTTCTTCATTCCCCTGCAAAGAACTGTAAGTAGTTAGATTGAATGAAATGAGAAACGTAGGAACCTGACTCATGCTTCACCAATCACCTACAAGGCCAAGGAATATCATCTTTTCAACTGGAGATTTGGTTTCTAAATCCAATGAAGACGTCATTTTGCCTCTGTCAATGCTTCTAAAACTTTAATGTACAAATAGAGTACCTAAAAATCTTTTTAAATGCATATTTTTGAGTCTACAAGTCAGAGGAGAGCTTGAAATTCTACATTTCTATGGGTTCCCAAGTGAAGTCAATGCTGCTGGTCCATGGACCACAATTTGAGTGGGGCCTAGGATGCCACTTGTTTAGTTGGGTCAAGGAGATTCCTCTGCACTTGCTTGCCTGAGCCCTCATCAAAATTTTAGTCATTGATATTAGTGGTTCTCAGGTACAGATTCACATTACAATCATCTGGGGTCCTAGTCCCCATTTATATATATATATATATATATATATATTTTTTTTTTTTTTTAATTGGTTTGGGTTCATGGGTAGAAGAGTGCCAAAAAGTAAGGGTGAAAAAAGAGATCCATCTGGGGAAACTCATACTTTTGATCCCTCTGCATTAACAATGAAATTCCTCCTGGGCACTGTGATCCAATAAAATAATTTTGCCCTTGACCCTGTGCAACTGAAATTTGAGATGAAACTCCATTCTCTGCTTCTGCTAGCAGGTGGGTCTGTGTAAGCTGTATACTGAAAAAACCTGTTCTCGTGTTAGTAGTTAATCACAGCAGGGGATGTCTAGTGGTGTGAGCTGCAAGGGTCACAGCTGGCAAAGCAGGGTTCTTCACTGCTAGCTGGTGGTGTGTTGCAGCTCTCAGTGTAGCACCACTGAATGGTGGACTATGCCCTCCATTTCAATAGACCCCAGCAGCTCACCCCCAACTTCTTTCTGGGTTCTTGTCACCCAGATCCAAAGAATGAAATTAATGGGACAATGGAAGGCAAGAGTGAAAGGAGTAGGATTTATTTAAGTGTGAAGAATAGAAATAGAACTCTTGGCAAGATAAGAGGGGGCCCCCTATAGGACTTGCCAGCTTGGGTATGCTAATCTAGGGGTTTATATAGCATTTGGGTCAACATTATTGGTCCAAATTTATACTAATGGTTTTTTAAAGTATCAACTCTATTGGTTAGCCCTGCAATCCCATTCAGGTCTGCCTCATTTTTTTTTTCCACTCCATCTCATTGGGAAGTAGGAGGTTGAGGTTGTTGGATTGTGGATATTCTGGGTCTGGTGCAATGCTGTGTAAAGTGGGCATTCGCACAGGGCCCAGGCCAGGCCACTATGATGGGACAGGTTGGTGTGCCCTGGCTGTGGCACCTCAGGGTCCCTTGGGCAAGTCAGGCTCTGCACAGTCCTGGCCCCTACTTGCCACCCATGCTCCAGCCCATCTTGGCCGTGACTCTGCAGCTTTACCATCACTACTTAGCAGGGATTAGTGGGCTGGCTGTGTAGCTCAGTGGCCAGGGAACCATGTCACAGGTCTGGATTTGGAATAGGAAGTCAACCAGAGTGGGAATTCTTGTGCTTTCCATGGAAGTAAATAATAACTGCATTATTATCAGATAGGTAGAAAATCATCTTTATAAAGCAGTTCCAAAATACTTTATGAATGTAATACTTAAATATGCTTTTGGAAGAAAACTAAGTTCAAGAATTCAGGAATGGTCATTTGCTCTGTCTCTGACAAAGGGATAAACAGGTATTTACTTAGGATAAAACTTTATAAATGTATGATCCTTTGAGTACTTTATGATCTACTTACAGTGATAAGACCAATGCATGTATATAGCAAAGGGTTAACTTAGCAGGTCTGGATTGTTCTTTCTCTCCACATTCCAAAGAAAGCTTATCTTCATAGGACCAGCCCTTGACTGGCTCCTGGGAGATAACCTCTGATCCCTTAGAACACTGCCTGAAAAGAATGTTTTTGTATCTCTGAGATCCTGAGCCATGATTCAGTTTTACCTGTAGGGGGGCTGAAGTCTGAGTAATTAGGCCAGCCATGCCTATGTGACTGATTTGACCCTGGACCTCAAGGCTCAGCTGTGCTCCCCTGACTGGCAATACTTCCCATATTGTTACTTATTGCTTGGAGAATTAAACGCATCCTCATACAACTCTGCCTGGAGGAGACAGCTGGAAGCTTGTGCCTGATTTCTCCTGGAGAGTGTCCATACACCCCTCCCATTTGCTGCTTTTAATGTGTAATATGCACTAATCATGAGTATAACAGCTTTTTCTGAGTTCTGTGAATCTTTCTTGCAGATTGTCAAACCTGAGGGTAGTCTTGGGGCCTCCTAACAAAACATGGAAGAGGCAGGACTAACCCTGATTCTCCCCATGATGCAGTTTAGTTAGGAGGTGATCCAAGAAACAGAAAGAAAGAAGCAAGGGGAGATATGTTAGCAAATTGATGATGACTGTGGATGTCTGGGGCTTGATGCTGCTGGGATGTTCTGAGGAGCTATAAAATCTCTCTCAGATTACCTCTCTCTTTCTGTAGGGGAGGTAGGAGCATTTAACCACGCAATCCATAGCACCACCTTTTCAAGGATTTTTTTCAGAAAGGTAATGACTCCCTTAAACTTTGAGCATTTGGACAGTATATGTCTGGGTGTGTCAGACGTTGAGGCATCAAAGAAGCCCCAGAGCAGAAAACAGGAAGTACTTGGCAGAGCCTAGGTAAGGTGTTGTCAGGTTACACCTGTGCAAAGCTCGTTGCCATTAAAATGTCAGTAGTAAAAGACGACCTGAGAGGGTGTGAGGCTGAGCAAAGAGATATATCCATTACAGGCTATGGCTTGTACCACAAGATACACTTGTGTGCTACATTAAGTCCAATCCAGGTATTCAAAATAGTGGCAGGCCACATCTCTGCAAAAATTTCAATTCAGGGAAGTTGAAACATGTTACTATCTGTACTGCTGCAAATGGTCCCAAGGCTACAGTTGATATTTATTCCCTACCTCATCTTCCATCCATTCTAGATTCTCCTCACTACAGGTCTGCACCGAGGCTAACAAAACATAAGCTAGACTAAGAGGAAGTTGCTACTGTAGAAGGTGAGCTTCTCGAACCTGTGAAATGTGTTCAATTTTGATTAAAATTCACACTGACCCACCATCTGGTTCTGTTGGATCCCAAGCATAGAAATGATTGCTGGTTGTATAAATAACAATTATTCTGTGAATTGTTATTACTGGAGGAAATATGCTGTATCTTTTATGTACTTTGAGGCAGAAAAAATAAGAGGTTAAAAACTACTAATCTAGAAAGCCACTAATACTGTATTTGAAAACCCAATTTGAATTTAAAATGTTCTGGAGAGTAAATATCTTGATTAGATATGTACAACCGAAACTTGACCATGGTGGCATGCACCTATAGTCCTAGCTATTTGAGAGGCTGAGGCAGGAGGAACGTTGGAGCCCAGGAGTTTGGGGCAAACCTGAGCAACAGAGTAAGACTCTGTCTCAAAAATATAAAATAAAAAGGTTGTGGTGGTGTAGAGCTCAGTGGTAGAGTGCTTGCCTAGCATGTACCAGGCTCTGGGTTCGATTCCTAATAATGAAAAATATTTACAACAAATAAATAAATAATAAATTATATATGTACAAATGATCATTTATAATTTTTGAGATAAAGAAATCATCTTTATGCTTATATGAAAATTAATTCTCATTCTTAGTATATCTTTCAGAGTCCTGTTTCATATTAAACATGTCACTAAGGTCTTTAATTTATTATAATACTCTAGCTACTTTTAAGACAATGAAATAAAATTTTCATACCATTACTTTTTAACATAAAATCACTAAAGATATTTAAGAAAAGCTCAGAAAATAAAAACAAGCAAAAAACAAAACACATACACTCATACATACACATACATCAAATTTCTGTTTTCAGCTAAGTCCTACTTAGAAATTTAAAACTCAGTTTGAGATCAAGTCTGCATTTGGCCAAGGACTTGTTTCCTGTTTCTTCTTCATCCTTTTCCTCTTCCTTCTCTTTTTTTTCTTCCTTTCCTCTTCCTCCTCTTCTTCTTCTTTTTCCTCTTCCTCCTCTTTCTAATTTTTTAAAAAAATAAGACATAACATTTATACATCTTTATGGAGTACATTATAGAAATTTGATACATGTATACAATGTATAGTAATTAAATCAGAGTAATAAGCATTTCCATTTCTTTAAATATTAATCATGTTTGTAGGAAATTTTATGCTCTTACTAGTCATTTTGGAATATCTCATGGATTGTTTTAACTAATATTTACCCTACTGTGCTATATGAGAGCACCACTCACTCCCCTTCTGTGATTTGGCGCCCCTTACTGAACGTCTTTCCATCTTCCTTCCCAGTCTCTAGTTACCACTGTTCTTTTCTATTCTGTGATATAAACTTCTTAGTTTCCACAGATAAGTGAGAGCACGTGGTATTTAACTTTCTGCACCTAGCTTATTTCACTTAACATAATCATCCTCAGTTCCATCCATGGTGCTGTTAAAGGCAAGATTTCATTATTTTTGTGGCTAAATAATAATCCATTATGTATACAGGCCACATTTTCTTCATCTGTTCATCCATTGATAGGAATCTAAGTTGATTCCATATCTTGGCTGTTGTGAATAGTGCTCCAATAAATACAAGAGCACAGGTATCTTTTCAGTATAATGATTTCATCTCCTTTGAATATATACTCAGTGATGGAATTGCTGGATTATATGGTAGTTCTATTTTTAGTTTTTTTGAGGAACAAACACACTGTTTTCCAGAATGGCTGTATATAAGAGTCCCCCTTTCTCTGCATCCTCAACAAGGGATTTGTTTCTTCTTCACTCTAGGTAACCAGAAAAAAATTTACTCAAAGTCAGGAAATATTCACATTATGATGACAAATGTAATAAGATATATTTGAAAGTATTTTGCAAAAAAACCCCATAAAGATGAGATAAAACTGTAGAAATGCAAGTTCTACTATCATTGCTATTGTTATTAATACTATTATTATTCCAGTCTATAGTTTCTTAAATGTAGAACTTAGGGCAGGACAGGTTTGTTTCAGAGGTTAGAATTTTAAAAAATTGATGAGCAATACCATACATTTACAGTGTGTTGTTACACAGCAACCCCCATTTGGTGTAGGGAAGAACACGTTAGTATTTATGCAGCAAAAGATACTAATATTATACACTGAATGTGATAAGAGCAATGAGGTCTACATTTCAGGTCATGTTTTAGCACCAAATGAGTTCAGGTCAGTTCAGGTCTTGCTGCCAAATGAGTTAAGAAACCTACTTTGGGCTTTTTCAATTTCAAAATTGAAGATACAGGTTTGTGAACTCTATTGTCATTATATAATTCAAGCTTGGATTATACAGGGCAAATGTCACCTGTTCCCAGAATGTTTGCTCAGTGTTGAAGGCCACACTCAAGGAGGAAAGGGAACAGGCTTCTTCTCTGTTAGACAGAGCTGGGTTTGAATCCAGATTCTGTCATTTATTGGAATATATCATGGAATATATCAAGCATTTACATTGGAATATATCATGGAATATATCAAGCATTTACCTTCCTTGAGCTTAATTTTTCTCATCTGTAAAATGTTTGTCATGACTCTATGCACCTTTGACATTCCTACGGGCTTGATCTTGAGATTTAATATTACTGAAAAATTATAACTATCACCAGCCAATATCACTGTCCTCACAAAGTGCAGAAATTGTTACTGAGCTCAACAGCTTTCTACTAGCTAATCGGTTGTCACTTCCCAGTAGTGGGCACAGCCTAGATAGGGAAGCTTATAAAAAATGATTGTTCAAAGAGGAATTTGAAGACAGGCAGGGTGGTGCATGCCTCTACTTGACAGACTGAGGCAGGAGGATTGCAACTGTGAGGCCAACCTAGGTAAGCTAGTGAGATCCTGTCTCAAAATAAAACACAAAGGATTGTTGCTGGGGATGTAGCTTGGTGGTAGAGTGCTTGCCTAGTATGCATGAGACCCTGGGTGCAATCCCTAGTACTAAAAAAAATTAAAATTAAAATGACTATGATTTGTTTATTTTGCCTTGCTGCCTCAGATGCCATATCTATTGGCCTCTTAGGCAGTGACACTAACTTTTGTTTCATATGCATCTAAATCTTGCCTTGGGCATGACACATCCATGAGAAACATCCAAATATGAGAATAAAATATGAGGCTTAACCTGGACTTTTGTTATATTCTTCTAGGAGATTGAGGAAAAATTTTAAAAAATTTTAGATAGTGGCTATTAAAGCAAGGACACCTTAAATATTTAAATGAGCAGAAAATTCATTTGTGAAACAAACTTTTTTCAAACTTTAGAATTTCACTTTTAAGTTACTTATAATCCTGCCTAACATGGGCATTTAGAAGTAGACACTCCACCGATGTTACTTTTAATATAATTCATAAGAGGACACTTCTTTTGATGTTTAAGAGTCCTTCATTTGAAGCGATACAAGATTTGGGGACTCTCTAGAGCCATTCACATTTACCATAATCACAATCCAACTGAGTTTAAGTTAAGAGCTGTTCATAAATCTAGACGTAGACACAGTGAAATTACATAACTCAGGATGCCTGGAGTCTTTTTTTTTTTTTTTTGGTATGTACTACTCAAAAGTGATTCAAAAGTGAATTTCAGGATTTCACAATTAACAGCCAAGAAAGTAACACTTCAATTCTATCCCAGACTTAGAGACTCAAATGACTCTCATGAAATCATCCTCACAAAGCAGATCACAGGATGAAATCATCAATCAAACCTTGAGAAGAAAGAAGATATTATCCACTTGATATTATTATAAGTTTTAAATGAGTACTGTGTGTACTTGGAAATGAAAATCTTCTGTCAAAGCTACTGTCAGGCAATGGGAGCCTACTCTTCTCTGCCCCAAGAGGATGTTAGAGGTTCTTAAGGATGATATTCAAAATGAACTGTTTTCTCTGGACTGTTCTCTGACATAAGAATAAGGATAAAATGCAACTTTTGAGAAAAAAAAAAAAAAAGAATAAGGATGATCTGTTTCCTTGGATGTCTGAGTGTAGAGGGTGTACTCCTTGTGGTTTTACAAAAATGGCTCTGATTATAAATGAGAATGCTAATATTTGGCAGGTGGAAGATCTCTAATAAACACAAAAACCAATTTTTAAGACAAGAAAAATCAATACACTAGGAAAGATAATAATAAAATAATATATTAGGAAGTAGTACATTTGGAAAAATAATACATTTCACAAGATAATGTTTCTTTACCATTTATGGTCTGGGGCAAGTTATTTAATTTACTAAAGATATTGAAAGTAATGCAGTGATTTAATAAAGTTTTCTCACAATGGCTTTAGGCCATTTTCTATGCTCCTGGGTCATTAAGGTGCTCAGAGCGGGTAAACAAGTTGAGTTGTTTATAAGTTCTATTTTTCTCTCAGATGGTCCCAAAGAAAGATAGAACAAGGGTAAGATCAGGGTAAGATCTAGTATGTATCTGAATCACCTGTGTTAGAAAAGCTCTAAATGGTATCATTTCCTCACTGTTAAATCTTCTCTTTCAAAAAATCAAATCATTGGACAATATGGCCTTTATATTATTGAACGTATGATATTTTCTTCCAAGAGAATGGTTTTGAGGAAGAAACTGTGGACAGTATAAGGCACTGGTGCCTTGTTGTGTTCTGAAACACTTTGCTCAGAAGTACCTAAGGGAGTGTTAACAAGTTTCAGAATAAAATAGTATGACCAGTTCAACAACTTAAACATCTGGTTCCTTTTAAAAAATGTTTACATACCTTTTTCACCTTTTACAGTTCATTATGAGTATTTCAAATGTACAATTAGAGACAAACTTCAGTGAACTTTAAGGCATCCATCCCCCAACTACAAAGCCATCAATTCATGCTCTCCTATTTCAATCAACTCACCCTCACTGTCTGCTTCTTTCTCCCTTTGGATTTTTATAAAGCAAGTTCCAAATAACATATGATTTCATATATAGGAAATCTGGCATTATACCTAAATGATCAGGACACTTAGAAAAAAACAATTTATACAATTCCATCATCACAATTTAAGAGTAATAATATCAAGAAAGTGAACTAAAGCAAAGAAAAAAGAATTGACACCAAAAATTGGTGAGTATATGAAATAACTGACGCTTTTATGCCTATTAGAATGGTTATAATAAAAAAGACAATAATAAATGTTGGTAGGTATATACAGAAATTGAAACCCTCATACATTGCTGGTGGGAATGTAAAATGATGTAGCTTCTTTGGAAAATAGTTTGGCAGTTTTTTTAAAAAGTTAAACATAAATTTACTATGTGGCCCAGTAATTTCACCTCTGGTTTATCTACCTAAGAAAAATGAAAACAAATGTGCAATGTTTTATATATGACTGTTCATAGAAGCATTATTTATACTAGCTGAAAAATAAAGTGACCCAAAATCTCATCAATAGACAAATGGATAAGCAAAATGTGATCTATCCAAGTGCTGGAATATTATTCAGCCATAACAAGGAATGAAGTACAGATCTATGCTACAACATAGATGAACTTCGAAAATGTCTTGCTGTGGGAAAGAAGTCTGTGGGAAAGAAGTCTGACACAGCAGACCACATGTGGTATAATTCAATTTGTATGAGATGCTCCAAAAAGGCAATTTTGCAGAGGCAGAAAATAGATTACCAGTTGCTTAGATTAGGAGTGGAAATGGGGACTACCTGAAAATGAGCAGGAGAATATTTCTGGGATGGTGAAAACATTCTAAAACAGGATTATGATGAAGGTTGTACATTTTCGTGAGCTTACTAAAAGGCATTCAGTTGTCTACTTAGAATGAGTAGATCTGATACGATGGAACAAGATGCAAAAGAAGCCAGAGCCAAGAGTACATGAGCACATGATTCTACTTATACAAAATACAAGAGCAAGCAAAATTGATCTATGGTGCTGGTCATCAGGAAGTGATTGCCCCTGAAGGCATGAAGGGTATTGATTGCAGAAGAGTAAGTCACCTTGTTCGTGAGGAAAATGTCCTACATTTACATTTTCATCTTGTTTGGTGTAGTAGTTATCCAGGCAAATGCAGTTGTTAACATTTGTCATATGAATACTTAAGATCCGTGCATTTTATTGTATGCCAACTATACATGCATTAAAAACATATTAATTCCTTATTATAATCAAGTATCTAATTCTGAATCCCCTAATTGTTTCTTTATGCATAATTGATGTGTTTGAATTGGTATCTAAACAAATTCCATACATTGCTTTTGACATTCTTCTCAAGTAACTTCTCCCCCAAGAAACATAATGAAGTTTCTTTTTAGGTAGAGTATGTTTTGCATATACATTTCATTTACTCTATTTTTATTACTCTATTGAGAAATAACATCAGATTTAAACATCCAATGTTTAGTCCAAACATATATATGCATGTTTAAATATACATATGTATTTTTAATTAGAAAGAAATTTAGCCACATTTTAAAACATCTGAAAATGAGAGGGAAAAAACTACAATCAACATTTTTTTCCTTTTAATCTCTTTATAACAACTGTTTTTTCTTTTTCAAATCTCTGGATCTAACCTAGGGCCTCATGTATGCTAGGCAAGCACTTTACCACTGAGCTACACCCCTAGTCCCATGACTGCTTCTTCTGCAATTAAATTATATATTATGTATTATAGAAATGTTATGTATTATTGAAATATATTATAGAAATTATGCATATTTATATATTCTATTATTATTAATATCATAGTTCCACAGCCATGTATTACTGAGGAAGTTTGCAGTTATAAATCTTATGAATGCATTCATATTGAATTTTGAAGCCCCAAGCATTCAATCTGATGCCATTCTATCATGTCCATGTCTAAGTGACAGTTAGGCAAAGGATGTACATGTTATTCACCTGTCCTCTGATGGATTGAAGATTTCATAGACCTGTTTAAGTTTTCCCAAGATTGTAAAGGTCTCTGGTTGGATTCAGGGGGAAAGACACTATATTCCATTCACAGATCCACACTCACTTTCTGGTAGAACTTTTCAGTTGATGGAAAGATGCACAGGTTGTCTCTTTGACATTTTCAAATTCTAGGCTGAATATGTTTTCCTGACGCTAAAATTATGTCTCAGCATGTTTTGATCTATGTTTAACTATAAAATGACTTACTCCAGAGATGGGCTTTATGAAAATAATTTCCATATAATACTTTGAAGCATTGATTTTTTTTTTTACAGACTCATTAACTTTCATGTAAATGTTAGATTTTGATTAGGAAGAAGAAACTATGTTAAATGATAGGAACTTTGGAATTTGGAGGATATTTTTATAAGCAGCATTTATTTCTTGGTCTGGAAAAGGTCACTGCATTTCTAAGAGTGTTCTTTATGGGGACTGTTGTTCCTTCTGAGATATAATGAGATACAATTGATCTGTCAGCAAAAATGGCTTTTTGAGATTGCAAGTACAGTAAAATCAAATCAAAGCAAACAAGATTATCCTAAAGTGACTTTTGAATAAAAAGTGGTTATCCCACTTTCCAGACAGTTTGGAAAATACCAAAAGAATAAAAATACGAGTCAACTTAATGTTCTTATAAGTTCACGAGAGTCTTTTGAAAAATTTGTGCTGGAACAATTGGACATCCATAAGCAAAAAAGTTAGCCTTGACCTAAACCTCACACCTTATATAAAAATTAACTTAAAAATGATTCACAGAATTAAACCAGGCATTGTGGTGCATGCCTCTAATCCCAGTGACTGAGGAAGCAAAGACATGAGGATCACAAGTTTGAGGCCAGCCTCAGCAAATAGATGAGGCCCTCAGCAACTTAAAGGGACACTGTCTCAAAATAAAAAGTAAAACAAAGCAAAATTGGGGATGTAACTCAGTGGTGAGTTGCCCTTAGGTTCAAACCCCATTTAAAAAAAAAGTAAACAAAGAAACAAAGAAAAAAAAAAAACGATTCACAGAATTAAATATAAAACTGAGCTTGAAGGCTTGAGAAGTAACTAGTGGGGGAGCACATGCTTAGTGTACATAACACCCTGGGTTTGATCCCTAGTACCTCCAAAACTATAAAACTTTGAGGAAAAGAACAGGAGAAAATCTTCAGAACTTAGGGCTAGATAAAGAGTTTTCAGACTCAACACCAAAAGTGTTATCCATAAAAGGAAATTTCAATAAGTTGGACCTTATCATAACTAAAAATTTTGCTCTGTGAAAGTAAGCAAGAGATTGGAAGGAAACATTTGAGAATCACATGGTCAACATAAGGTCAACATAGGTCTTACTTATATGTAGACTTTATTGAAGAACTCTCCAAACTCAACTGTTAAAAAAAATCCACTTAAAAAATGGGCAAAGGACATGAACAGACATTTCAATAGCAAATAATCACATGAAAAGATGCCCAACAACAATATTAAGGAAATACAAAATAAAACCACTATATCCATCACATACCCATCAGTAATGGTTAAAATAAAAAAACAGTGATAATACCAAATGCTTGCAAGGATATAGAGAAACTGGATCACATGTCGCTGGTGGGGATGTAAAACAGAATAGCCACTCTAGAAAATAGTTTGTCAGTCCCTTTGGAAACTAAACATGTACTTACTATACAACCCAGCAATTGCACTATTGGGCATTGATTTCAGAGAGGTGAAAATTTATGTCAAACCAAAAATCTGTAAAAGAATGCTCATGGTAACTTTTTCACAATAACCTGGAAATAGCCTAAATGTCCTTCAATAGGGGAATGATTAAATGAAATATAATAAAAGGAACAATTTACTGACATGAACAAGTTAGATGGATCTCAAGGGAGTTGTATGGAAAAATATTAATCTCCAAAGATGACATACTGTACGGTTCCATTTACATGACACTGTTCAAATAAAATTATAGAGCTGAGAAACAGATTAGTGTTTGCCAGAGGTGAGGAATGAGGAGAAGAGATGAGTATGATTATAAAAGAATTACATGAGGGAGCCCTATGGTCATGAAACTGTTCTACATCTTGATTGTAATGGTGGCTTTAGGAATCTGCACATCTGGTGAAATTGCATACAGCTATATGTACAGAGACACACAGACACAAAGAAGTACAAGTAAAACTAGTGACATCTGAATAAGCTGTATGAAATGTTCTAATGTCAATGTTCTGGTATTAATTTTTGTTAGTTATTCAAGATGTTATCACTGGGAAAAACTAAGCAAAATAAACATAGAAGCTCTCTGTATCTTTTTTTTTGCAACTTTTTATGAATCTATGATTATTTCAAAATAAAAAGATTTTATTGAAAAAATTATGAGGGGGTGTAATTCAGTGGTAGAGTGCTTGCCTGGCTTGCCTGGCATTCTTTACATCATCAAAATGGTGTTCTTAAATCAGTTGCAGCGGCTACCCATATAGTCCCAGGTACTTGAGAGACTGAGACAGGAAATTGCTTATGCTCAACTTGGGGAATAGAGCGAGACACCCATGTTATCTCAAAATAAATAAATAAATAAAGTTTATGAATGCTTAAGTTGTGTGTTTATTGAGAAGACTGGATAGTGAAAGGTTATTGTGGTAATTAGTTCTATCTCCTCCTTCTGCCTCCCTGAAGAATTGGTATACACACACATATGTATGTATATGCTTTGTGTGTGTGTGTGTGTGTGTGTAGTATGATCTAACAGGTGGTAGGAAGTGCTCAGGAGAATGAATAAAGCTATACCAGAGAGATTGAAAATACTGATAGGAAGGATACTATTTACTACCAGGAGCTCAGGGAAGGGAGATGTCATCAGCATGGTAATATATTAACTCCTGGAATGCTTTTTTGAGTATAGGAGATCTCTATTATGTAAAGTAATAACCATATGGTAAGAACAGGTTAGGAGTCAGAGGCAATTCCTTGTTTGTTTGTTTTTTATAAGAGGAATAAAGGTATAGGAAGAAAGAAGGGTAAGAACAGAGAAGTTCAAGTTGATTTTAATGGATCAATGATTGAGAAAAATCAGTTGTTGTCCGTGGGTGAACCAAAAGACAGTAGACAATTAGAAGTCATAATAGAGAATTTCAGAGACCAACCCCAGCCGGATGGGAGACCAACGGCGCTATGGCTCGCCATCAACCAACAGTGGCTGGCCTGGCCTACTTCTGTCTAGAGACAATAACCAGAACCAGGAAGACCACCTCTGAGGTCCCTGCAAGCCTGGTTACACAAGAGGTGAGGTATTGGTAACCTTCAGGGACTCTACAAGATTATAGAGTAGAAAGGGTAATACCTTAGATTGACACTGCTAGAGAGGAAGACACATGAACAACATGAAAAAATAAGGGAATAAAATGCCCCAATCAAACCAAGATGCTACAATAATAGAATCCATTGATGGTACAATAGATGAAATGTCAGGATGTACATAATTAAAATGATCTGTGAAGCACAGAATAATATAAGAAAGCAATTACAGGCAACAATTGATCAATCCAACAAAGAGATAAGAGAGCAAATATAGGGAGCAAAAGGTTACTTCAAGAAAGAGATAGAGACTGAAAAAAAATCCAAGCAGAAATCCTTGAAATGAAGGAAATAATACACCAAATAAAAAATTTAATAGAAAGCATCACCAACAGACTAGATAACTTGGAAGATAGAACCTCAGACAATGAAGACAAAATATATAATCTTGAAAATAAAATTGATCACACAATGAAGATGGTAAGAAATCATGAACAGAACATCCAAGAATTATGGGATAACATGAAAAGACCAAATCCAAGAATTATTGGGATAGAGGAAGGCACAGAGATACAAACCAAAGGAATGCACCATCTCTTCAATGAAATAATATCAGAAAATTTCCCAAACATAAAGAATAAATTGGAAAATCAAATACAAGAGGCTTACAGGACACCAAATGTACAAAACTACAACAGATTCACACCTAGGCACATTATATTGAAAATGCCTAACATACACAATAAGGATAGAATTTTAAAAGCTGCAAGAGGGAAGGTTCAGAATATATAGAGAGGGAAACCAATTCAGATTTTAGCAGATTTCTCAGCTCAGATCCTCAAAGCCAGGAGATCTGGGAACAACCTATACCAAGGTCTGAAAGAAAATGGGTCTCAACCAAGAATCTTATATCCAGCAAAATTAAGCTTCAGATTTGATGATGAAATAAAAACCTTCCATGATAAACAAAAGTTAAAAGAATTTACAACGAGAAAGCCTGCACTAGAGAACATTCTTGGCAAAATATTTCATGAGAAAGAAATGACAAACCACAATGAAAATCAGCAAAGGGAGGAAAAGCCAACCAATGGAGAAACCAAGTTAAGTAAGAAGTCAAAAATAAACCAAAATGAACAGGAATACAAACCATATTTCAATAACAACCCTGAATGTTAATAGCCTAAATTCATCAATCAAAAGACATAGACTGGGAGATTGGATTAAAAAAATGACCCAACAATATGCTGCCTTCAAGAGGCTCATCTCATAGAAAAAGACATCCACAAACTGAAGGTGAAAGGATGGGAAAAAGCATACCACTCAAATGGACCACATAAACAAGCAGGAGTTTCCATCCTCATATCAGATAAAGTGGACTTCAAACCAAAGATACTCAAGGGATAAAGAAGGTCATTTCATACTGCTTAAGAGAACCATATGTCAAGAAGACATAACAATCATAAATATCTATGCCCCAAACAATGGAGCATCCCCGTATATCAAACAAATCCTTCTAAATTTCAAGAATAAAATAGACCACAACACAATAATACTGGATGACTTTAACACACCTCTCTTACCACTGGACAGATCTTCCAAACAAAAACTAAACAAAGAAAGCAGAACTCAATAATACAATCAATAATTTAGAATTAACAGACATATACAGAATATTTCATCCATCACCAAATGAATACAATTTTTTTCTCAGCAATACACAGATCCTTCTCTAAAATAGACCATATGTTATGCCATAAAGCAACTCTTAGCAAATACAAAAAAATAGAGATACTACTCTGCATTACATCAGACCATAATAGAATTAAATTAAAAATCAATGGTAAAATAAAAAATAGAAGCTACTCCATCAACTGGAGACTAAATAAGATGCTATTGAATAATGCATGGATAACAGAAGACATCGAGGAGGAGATAAAAAAATTCTTAGAGGTAAATGAGAACTCTGATGCAACATATCAAAATCTCTGGAACACTATGAAGACTGTGTTAAGAGGAAAGTTCATTGCATTGAGCTCATTCATTAAAAGAAGAAAAAGTCAACAAGTAAATGATATTACATCCCAAAGCTCTAGAAAAAGAACGAATCAACACCAAAAGAAGTCGAAGACAGGAAATAATTAAAATCAGGGCTGAAATCAATGAAATTAAAATAAAGGACGCAATTCAAATTTGACAAAACAAAAGCTGGTTCTTTGAAAAAATAAATAAAATTAATAAATCCTTAGTCACCCTAACAAAAATAAGGAGAGAGAAAACACAAATTACTAAAATTTGAGATGAAAAAGAAAATATCAGGACAGACACTATTGAAATACAGAAGATAATTAGAAACTACTTTGAAAATCTATACTCCAGTAAAATAGAAAATCCCAAAGACACCAACAAATTTCAGGAGGCATATGATCTGCCCAAACTGAATCAAGAGGATATACACAACTTAAACAGATTAGTTTCAAGCAAGGAAATAGAAGACACCATCAAAAGCCTACCAACAAAGAAAAGCCCAGGACCAGACGGCTTCTCAGCTGAGTTCTACAAGACCCTCAAAGAACTAACATCAATATTCCTCAAATTATTCCATGAAATAGAAAAGGAGGGAACCCTTCCAAACTCACTCTGTGAGGCTAGTATCACCCTGATTCCAAAACCAGACAAAGACACATCAAAGAAAGAAAACTTCAGACCAATATCCCTGATGAACATGGATGCAAAAATTCTCAATAAAATTTTAGTAAACTGCATACAAAAACATATTAAAAAGATAGTGCACCACGATCAAATGCATTTCATCCCAGGTATGCAAGGCTGGTTTAACATACATAAATCAATAAACATAATCCATCACATCAATAGACTTAAAGTCAAGAATCACATGATTATCTCTATAGATGCTGAGAAAGCATTTGACAAAATATAGCATCACTTCATGTTCAAAATGCTAGAAAAACTAGGGATAGTAGGAACATACCTCAACATTGTAAAAGCTATCTATGCCAAAGGCCAACATTATCCTAAATGGAGAAAAATTGAAAGTATTGCCTCTAAAAATGGGAACAAGGCAGGGATGTCCTCTTTCACCACTACTTTTTGACATAGTCCTTGAAACTTTAGCCAGAGCAATTAGACAGATGAAAGAAATTAAAGGGATACGGATAAGAAAAGAAGAACTTAAACTATCATTATTTGCCAATTACATGATTCTTCACTTAGAGGATCCAAAAAATTCCATCAGAAAACTTCTAGATTAATAAATGAATTCAGCAAAGTAGCAGAATATAAACTCAATACACATAAATCAAATACATTTCTATACATCAGTGATGAATCCTCTGAAAGAGAAATTAGGAAAACTACCCCATTCACAATAGCCTCAAAAAAAAAAAAAAAACACTTGGGAATCAATTTAACAAAAGAGGTGAAAGACCTCTACAATGCAAACCACAAGACACTGAAGAAAGAAACTGAAGAAGACCTTAGAAGATGGAAAGATATCCTATGGTCTTGAATAGGCAGAATCAATATTGTCAAAATGGTCATACTAACCAAAGTGCTGTACAGATTCAACATGATTCCAATTAAAATTCCAACATTATTCTTTATAAAAATAGAAAAATAAATTATGAAATTCATTTGGAAAAAAAAGGGACCCAGAATAGCCAAAACAATCCTTAGCAAAAAGAGTGAAGCAGGAGACATCACAATACCAGACCTTAAACTATATTACAAAGATATAATAACAAAAATAGCATGGTATTGGCACCAAAATAGACATGTAGATCAACAGTATAGAATAGAAGACACAGAGACAAACCCACATAAATACAGTTATCTCATACTAGACAAAAGTGCCAAAAACATACATTGGAGAAAAGATAGTCTCTTCAACAAATGGTGCTGGGAAAACTGGAAATCCATATACAGCAAAATGAAACTAAACCCCTATCTCTCACCATGCACAAAACTCAACTCAAAGTGGATCAAAGACCTAGGAATTAGACCAGAGACCCTGCACCTAATTGAAGAGAAAGTAAGCCCAAATCTTCATCATGTCAGATTAGGCCCTGACTTCCTTAAGAAGACTCAAGAAATAAAAGCTCAAGAAATAAAAGCAAGAATCAATAAATGAGATGGATTCAAACTAAAAAGGTTTTCTCAGCAAAAGAAACAATCAATAAGGTGAACAGACAGCCTACATTCTTGGAACAAATTTTTGTCACATGCACATCAGATAGAGCACTGATCTCCAGAATATATAAAGAATTGCAAAAACTTTACACCAAAAAACAATCAACCCAATCAATAAATGGGCCAAGGAGCTGAAAAGACACTTCTCAGAAGTAGATATACAATTGATCAACAAATACATGAAGAAATATTCTATACCTCTAGACAATAAAGAAATGCAAATCAAAGATACTCTAAGATTTCATCTCATTCCTGTCAGAATGGCAGTTATCAAGATTACAAACAACAATAAATGTTGGCGAGAATGTGGAGGAAAAGGCACACTCATACATTGACGGTGGACAGCAAATTGGTGCAACCAATCTGGAAAGCAGTATCAGAAAACTTGGAATGGAACCACATTTTGACCCAGCTATCCCACTCCTCGGTCTATACCCAAAGGACTTAAAAACAGCATACTAC
>PVHX01023926.1:9564-24952 GCA_004024805.1 Geosciurus inauris
GGTACTGGGGATTGAACTCAGAGGCACTCAACCACTGAGCCACATCCCCAGCCCTATTTTGTGTTTTTATGTAGAGACAGGGTCTCACTGAGTTGCTTAGTGCCTCGCCATTGCTGAGGCTGGCTTTGAACTCGCGATTCTCCTGTCTCAGCCTCCCTAAGTGCTGGGATTACAAGCGTGAGCCACCGCGCCCGGCTCAAACCCTTCTTTCCTATCCAGTGATATAGGGGAAAGGTTTAAATATGCATTAGGTTATGAAGGGTTTACAAAAGAATAAATTATATCCTTATGTTCTAAGTTGGCAATCATGACCACCATTGTGCTTTTAGTTCTATCTCTCCCACAGCTATTAACATTTTCAGATGTCGCTTAAAGCTTTTATGTGCTGATTTCATTATAAATACCTTATCTAGATGGTGTCAAATCCATTAGAGTAATACTTTATGTTATTAAGGAGAGAGTATCAAATGACTATCCCAGTGGCCTATTCTCACCGATACCCACTCTCAGAGGCTGCTACTCTGTGTACCATACAGGTAGAGGAAGGAGAAAGCAAAGTAACCAAGACTTGCCCAAGGTGAAATAAAACAGACAGGCATCTGAATTTTTTAAAAAGGCATTTCAACTTTTCTGCATTTTATAATTATTAAAATGTTTAAGTTGTATAAAATATGACATTTTTATCTATTGAGATAGAGTTGAATCTTCTGAATAAACATTAAAAATATTTAGAATTTAAATTTGTCAATGAATAATCAGCTCCAGACAATTCTGTGCACAGAACTTTTCTTTCTTTCTTTCTTTCTTACTTACTTTCTCTCTCTCTCTCTCTCTCTCTCTCTCTCTCTTTCTTTCTTTCTTTCTTGTGTTGGGAATTGAACCCAGAGCTTCATGCTTGCTCTACACTAAGCTACATTCCATTTATTTGTTTGTTTATTTATTTATTTTTGTTCTACTTAGTTATACATGACAGTAGAATGCATTTTGACATATTATGCATAAATGGAGTATAATTTCTCATTCTTCTGGTTGTAGATGATATAGAATTATACCTGTCGTGTAATCATATATGCACATAGGGTAATGTCTGATTCATTCCACTGTGCTTCTCATCTCTAAACCCCCTCCCCTCCCTTCACTCCCCTCTGGCTACTCCCCAGTATGTCTATTCTTCCCTAGCCCCACCTTATTGTGAATTAGCATCCACATATCAGAGAAAATATTCGCCCTTTGGTTCTTCATTATTGGCTTATTTCATTTAGCATAATATTCTTCAGCTCCATCCATTTACTGGAAAATACCATAATTTCATTCTTTAATTCTGAATAATATTCCATTGTGAATATATATACTACATTTCTTTATCCATTCATCTGTTGAAGGGCACCTAGGTTGGTTCCACAGTTTAGCTATTGTGAATTGAGCTGCTATAAACATTGATGTGGCTGCATCACTGTAGGATCCAATCCTTCATTTTTATTTTGAGACAAGGTCTTTTTAAGTTACCTGGCTGGCCTCAAACTTTTGACCCTCCTACCTCAGCCTCTTGAATAGCCGATAGGTATGCAGCAGAACATGTTAAATACACATGAAAAACAAAATCATGACAAAGCATTCATCATTATCTCCCTAAAGAAAACTCTTCTGGGTGGCTATGTGACATGAAAAATGCTTCCAGTGAGGTTTTGTACTCTAGCATAAATGTACTTAAGACAAAGAAAGACCAATGCATAAAAGATTCATGAATTAATTTATCACAAGTGTTACTTCACGGTAGGCCTTTTCGTGGGAGCAAGCTAAAAGTGATCTTTGCCATTTTGGTGAAATAGACTGTAAGGACTTCATCAAGTCTGCATCCCCATCTTGGCTGCATTACCATACTGAAAAGCCAAGAAAGACCTGATACTTGGCAGCTTGAACATCATACATCTCATCATGTTCCCCAAAACATTAGCAAGCTGATGGGCACTACACCCCTCCATCTGGACGACAGCCATTCCCTAACACTCTACCTTTTCCTAAGCTCTTTTTCATCTATTGCCATAACATTTTCAGTGAAAGACCTTGCTTAATGCAAGTTGATTAACAAAGGAAAATAATTGAAACAAGTGTCCTTGAAGTCCTAAATAATAAAAAGTTATTTTCAAATCTCTGAGAAAGTTGTCCATTTTGATATAATTATACTGATATTTCTCCTATATCTGGCCCTTAAGAAAAGCGTGGTAAATACTCCTAGCTCCATGTCCCCAAAAAAGAGACTTAAGAGATGAATAACAGTACCATGTGAGCTAATGCCACAAGAAACCAAATTTACTGACTAGATGATCCTTACTGATAATTGATAAAAGTGATTTTACAGTGGTCCCTGAATGTACCATTCCCCTAGTTCCCTTCAGAGACATGATTTTGAAAGAAATGAAGAACAGAGAATTACTAAAAAGGAGGAAATCACTTTAGACAGTACATCAGGTCAAGTCGTATAACTTCTGCCTATTTGTATCCCTAGTTCAATAAATAGGATAAATAGGAGGGTGGAGTGATCCTCCCATTTTTATTAAACTTTAAATCCAATACCAAATCCTAAGCACATGCAGAACACACTGGACTCTTGCATTTGTTTTATTTACTCTCAAAATCTCCCTCAATCCCTCTCTGTGTCTCAGTTTCTCTCAATGTATATTTTTTTCCTTCACTCCTTTCCTATTCTCAATCTCTCTTTTCAGAAATAAGGTCTGAATTAGTCACAATTAACTTATTCAATGACTCCTAGGCAGTCTGTATCAGTTTTGGTGAGGAAACCATCTGAAAATCCAGGTTTCATGAAGGAGAAATTTAAAGTTATATGACTATTAATTCTGAAGCACTATAATATTTCAAATGGAAAGCACCTAGGACCCCTATCAGGAATTAAATTTTTGTCTTCCCAACTCCCCCATCTCCTTGTATACAGTCCTTCTTCCAACTAAAACAAGCAATTGGAAGTCTGCAAGCAACTTGTAGTCTGTTATGGTATATGAGTATATGAAGTGTGATCATAAAATATCAGAATGAACTTTTCATCAAAAATATCAAGCTGAAGAATTTCTAGAGAGTATTTCTTTCCCATCACTTTAGGAGGCTGTGTAATGGTGTCAATGCTCCAGATATTTTTGAAATTTCTTTATAATTCTCTTTTGGGATTGCAGCATATCAATATATTTAGTTTGAAATGAAATTTCTGGGCGTTGCATTTTTGAAATCCATTCAAAGTCATTTAAAGTTAAATCTAATGACTGAAGTTGGCTGAATATCTTTTGAGGTCAAAATGAAATATGATTATAAAGTTCTAGCCAGGATATATTGTTAATCTTTTACCCCTTTTAATGTCTAAGACATTATGTCTAGCCCATATTCAAGATGGTATGGTTCAGATATCAGGTGTCCCACAAAAGCTCAAGTGTGAGACAATGCAGGAAAATTTACAGGTGAAATAATTGGGTTATGAGAGCCTTGACCAATCAGTGTATTAATCCCATTAACTGGGTAGTAACCGCAGGCAGGTAGGGTGTGGTTAGAGGATCTGGGTCAATGGGGGCATGCCTTTGTGTTTATATTTTGTCTGTGGTGAGTGGAGCTCTTTCTTTGCTTCCTAGTAGGATGTTCTAAGCTGCTGTCCTCCTCCACACACTTCTGCCCTGATGTCCTGCCTCAGGTCATGCCCCAAGGAATGGAGTAGGCCATCTATGGACTAAGACTTTTCAAACCATGAGCCCCAAAATAAACTTTTCTTACTCTAAAATTGTTCTTGTCAGGTCTTTTAGTTACATCAGCGAAAAAGCTGACTAAAACACACGACATTCTGGTCAGAATAGATAACAGGTTTTTATTCCATAGTTTGTAAACTAGTTCTAGAGACTATTCTGAGAGTCTGAGAATACCCACAGAATTCATCCAGGTATCGTCTTTGGGTGGAATAGCACTAATTTTATATGTGTTCATTCTAGTGTTGCTTTTTAAAATCTCATTTATTGATAGCCACATTCCTAATGAATATTTATTGATTGGGTCTAACCATTTGCAACAGTTGATTTATCCAGTCTAACTTCTCAAATTTCCTGGTTATCCTGTTAATGATTGTTACAGATTAATCTGTAATTTCCATTTGGTCTGTAGGAGGGATTGCTAAACTTCTTCTGTAAAATAGTAAATTTTTTAGGTTTTGTAGGACAAGCAGCAAAATTGAGAACATTAGATATTTATGTAAGAAAAGACAAATCTCCAAAATGAATTATTGAAGAAATTCAAAATATAACAATAATAGTTGAGTGTTTTTTAATATAATATCTACTGAATGACAAGAATGTGATTCTTTTAGGAGTAATAATATTTCATCTAATTGGAGTCCTAGGTAATGCTTTTCAAATGTTCATTTATAAAAACAAGTTTTTGGCTATACTCAAAAAGACAAAAAGATAAATGCTCAAGAAGATGCAAAGAAAGGGGAACACTTACACACTGTTGGTGGGAATGTAAATTAGTCCAGTCATTTTGGAAAACAATATGGAGGTTTCTCCAAAACTAAAAATAGAACTACCATATGACCCAACAATCCCAATACTGTGTATCCATCCAAAGGAAAGTAAATCAGTATACCAAAGAGATAGCTATACAACCATGTTTATTGCAGCACTATTCACAATATGTAAGGTATGTAATTGATTTTGGTGTCCATTAATGGAAAATGGATAAAGAAAATGTGGTATATATACACAATGGAATATTATTCAGCTATAAAAAGAACAAAATACCGTCATCTGCAGCAACATGCATAAATCTGAAGGTCGTTATATTAAATTAAAAAAGATAAAAATAAAGATAAATATTGCATGTTCTCACTCATGTAGAAGCTAAAAGAGTTGATTTCATGGGACTGGAAAGTAGAATAGTGGTTACCAGAGGCTGGGAAGTATAGGGAGGAGAGGAAGATAGGGAAGGATTGGTTAAACAGGTAAAAAATACAGTTATAAGGATTAAGTTCTAGAGTTCTGTAGCACAGTAGCATGACTATGGTTGACAATAATTTCAAAATAGATAAAAGAGAAGATTGTGAATGTTTCCTACACAAATAAATGATAAGTGTTTTAGGCAATGGATATGTTAATAACCCTGACTTTATCGTTGCATGTTATAGAAATGTGTTGATATGCTGCACTCACATGAATATGCACAATTATTAAAATTAAAAATTAAATATATAAATACAAACCTTTATTTGGCTTGGGCTATACAAAACCAAGTGTTGGACTGAATTTGACCTAAAGACCATAGTTATTTGATGCCCGTCTAGTGGATATAGTGAATTGTCATGGACTATGGAGGTCTGTTTACCTTTCCTAGGAGAAGTGGAAGTTAGTAAATTGCATTAATTTCACCAAGTACAAGAATGTTCTCTTGGAAGTTTAGTAGCCTTGAGAGTTTCCAAACCTATTCATAGGTATTCTAAGACATGGAATACAAGGGAGGCTAAGACAACTGGGAAGCTACTAGTTCTGAATATTGCCCTCAGCATCATCATATTTTATTGATTCAAGGACAAAGTTTTATTCATATTTTGAAGTCAGGCTGGGTCTTACAATCAATGATTCAATTTAATTGACAGGATATTTTTTTCTTTCTTAGTACAAGTAAAACAATGGGGAGACATCTAAGCTTCTATGAAATGTGGCAATATTTCTCATTCAAGGCTACAATTCAGTTCCCCCTGAGTCTCTTGATCCCTGCCTCAGTCACTACCTTTTTTGTTAGAGCTTATGTTCCACTTCCCTCTCCTGTTGCCACAGAGAAGGCCCCCTTTGGTCAGTCTGTCCTGGTGAAGGCCTTGCATGAACATTAAAAAGCTGTCAAGTTTGTTTTAGTTGGTAGCTGGGAATGACAGGACCTTGTTTAGAGATGGACTTTTTTGTAAAATTAATTTCCCTTTAAAAAAAAAAGACTTCCTTTCCCTCCCAAATGACAAGAGGGGAATTTTTGAAGGTTAATGTGCCCAGCATTCAATCTCTCTGGTGTGGATTAGCATCCCTGGAGGAGAAAAGCCAGCCTGCCTCCTGAGTTGGCCCAGGGCCCGGTTCCCTTGACAACCGCCTCTCTAAATCTAATGCCAGGCGCCACCTGGTGTCCATATCAAGCAGGCGCAACAAACAGGCGCCCTGCTGAAGGAAAGCTTTGAGGGGAAAAAGAGATTTATGGAGGGAAAGAAAGTTTGGAAGATATGCAAAGGTTGGAATGCAATGAATAGAGCCAGGAAGGCAGGCTTGAACCAGATGAGGTGTTACAACATGTGCATATGCTTGACCACATGGG
Source organism: Geosciurus inauris (assembly GCA_004024805.1). NCBI lineage: Eukaryota > Metazoa > Chordata > Mammalia > Rodentia > Sciuridae > Geosciurus > Geosciurus inauris. Next base: position 15,904 of record PVHX01023926.1, read on the forward strand.
ATTATGCAGGCAATATGTGATTGATCATAATGTAACATAACTTTTTTTTTAAAGTTATTGTGGAGAGGGCATTAGAAAGAAGTCAGATGCCCTTAATATTATTTCCAGCTTTGCTATGAACCAGCAGTTTATTATGTAGCAGACACTTTAGTAGGTATCTGAGTCTAGCATTGGGCAAGATGCTCTGCGTAAATTATTTTGTCAAAACCTTATGAGAGACACATTAAACCTATGAGTTTAACTTATGAAGGAGACATTAAAATTCCATTAGGAAATTATGCTTAAGGAAGTTAAATAATTTGCCCAAGGTCATGTAGCTAGTAAGTGTCAGGGCTGAAATAGAAATCTTTTACTTGACATCATACCTGCAATATCATGAACACTCAATTACATTGGTTTACTGTAGAAACCTCCTCCTTGCATGACACCGGACTCTTCACTTACCACCACTACACAGTGCACTTGGTGCCACTACTCGTATGTCCTGAAACAACTTAGGCCAGGCCTAGAGTGTCTGCCTGTCCTTTCCATAACCTGTGCAGTATTCTGGAGGTGGAAGAAGATTTAATTCCAAGGAACATCTAGTCCTTTTTTTCACAGGGCATGAAAGCAGAAGATAAGAGAACAGCAAGCAGAGAAACCTTCACTGATGGCCGGATCAAGGGCTAAAATCCTTGTTACTGCTTGTTACTGGTAGTAAAGATATTCATTCATAGCCATGATGCGTATGAATTGTTAGAAAAGTTTCCTCCCAACTTTTGTGTGTGTGTGTGTGTGTGTGTGTGTGATATCCTGTTCTCATGTAAAATCAAAATGATTTCCCAGCAAAAGTCAGGGTTCTCAGAGTTATTTCCACCACCCATGGCTATTTGAACTCTCCATCCTTGAGCAAATGCCAAGAATTGCATCATATCACTGCAACAACAGTCCACACCATTCCTGGAGCCCTCCCAGCTATCAATCCTCCCAGCACCATGCATCTCTCAAGCCAGAGATGAATCACAAACATAAGGAAAGAAAAATGTATAAACATATGGAGGAAATAAAACTCTCCCAGAAAGTGGCAGAATTTATTTTCACTCTCCAGGAGCTGTCCTCCAGACATGAAAACCTCCACTTTCTTGGAAAAGCATCTGGAAGTTCAGAATTACTTTCATACAGCAAATGTGTGAGCTATGACTCTTATATTTTGTATCTATTTTCTCACTTAAGCCTTTTGAGAGCACTACAGGAAGAGCATTTCCCTTATCTTTTACCATCTGCATTCTTGAGAAGCTTACAGCTTGTTTTGGGGGACTCATAAAGAAAAATAATAATAATTTGAATCCCAGGGAAGCTTTGGAATAAATGAGATCATGTCTATGAGAGTTATGAATAAACTGGAAATTACTAAGTGTGTCAGGGTTTGTTATATTATGAGAATAAAGGATTTAGTATAGAAATGAGACTTCACACTAAACATGAGAATTGCTGGGGAAGTGAAAGTTTGAAAAAGGAAAGAAAGAAGAGAATCTGAGAGTCATTAACCAATGTACCTGACACCCTAGCACAGATGGACAAGTTACACTACCTCTCCAAGCCTCAATCTCCTCACCTAAAATGGTAAGGCCCAGAGACTCCAGAACCTCCATGGAAGCATCAAAGCCTGGCTCTGCCATATGCTGGCTGAACAGCCCTGGGAAATTTACTTTAGCTCTCTATATCTTATCTTCTCATCTATAAAATAAGGATTATAGAGAACCTATCTTATAAGAGAACACGGTTGCTGTGATTAAATGAAATGATAGAGTAGTGCTTGAAACATATAAGCAGATAGTAAATGCACCAATTTTTAGAAACATGGTGATAACTAAATGAGATGGCCATCAAGCAACTGATCATTTCCTTGAAGATAGCAAATCATCAGTGAACATAGTCTATGAACTATGACGGCTTTGGATTTGGGGCCAGAGGCACTGTAAATACAATGTGGGGAACTTAGCAGTTGGAAATGCTAGGATATTTTGAGGAGCAACAAGCCATGTGGCTGGAGGACAGATGGGAACCATGACTGCACAGTCAAGTCTAGAGCACAGAGTATGTGACTATTGTATGGACCAAGAAGAGCCACAGCATTCCCTTGATCTAATGGAATGTGCTTCTAAAGGATTACTTGACACAATTTGTAGAACAGAATAGGAGAATGGGGATGAGAAAGACTAGTTACATAGTCCTAGCAATAATCTAGGGAAACAGTGATGAGAACCCGGATTATGACAGTCAGGAAGGAAATGAAGAGATGGAGGGAATTAAAATGTCATAAGGCAGAGCTAACAGATCATGGAAATTGACATGATATGGGATATAATAAAGTGGAGGGATCAAAGATGATTTTTTTTTTAAATAAAGGAAGTAAGAGAAAAAGCAACCAGTAGTGGAAGATGATTTCTTGAGCATGTACAAATGACTTGTTCAAGTGAAAATGTGTGGTCTGAAGATCTAGAGCAATCTCAAGACTGTGGATAATGATCTGAAGTTCATCTGAGAGAGCTATGAAAGTGGAAGACAAAATACCGCTATTGCCAAGCTCACTTTGGAAAAAGCAAAAGAAAACCTTAAATATAATATTAGCAAATCTTATTTAGTAATGTATGTATGTATGGACAGAGAGAGAGAGAGAGAATATCATTGATTAAGATTTATTCCATGAATGCAAGGATGGATTAATAATAGAAAGTCTATTAGTGTAATTTATCCTATTATCAATTAGAATGAGAACAAAAAATGACCATCTCAATAGACGCAGGAAGAAAACATTCAATAAAATTCAACATTCATCCATTTATTATATTAAATGAAAAATTAGCAAACTGAAATAGATAAAAAATAAAGACTGTCTACCAAAACATATAGCGAACCTTATATTCACTGGTATAACATTAGAAACAAAAACACTCTTTACCATCATTTTTATTCAATATTGCACTAGAGATCCAAACTAAAACAGTGACACAAAGAGAAAATAAAGAACCAAAAGTAAGATGATGTTTTCTTTAGAGGAATTTAAAATCAATAAATCATTAATAATTTACAACAATTTTCCTGAAAAATTTCAGAATATAAGATCATTATATAAAAACTAATTACATTTCTAAACACCAATAGAGAATTATATTTTTAAAAGGATACCATTTATAAGATTAGCAAAAATTATAAACATATATATACACATAAACACATGATAATAAGGAATAAATCCAAATAAAAGATACAGAAGACTTTTTACATATTATCAGCTATTAAAATATCACAAATAGAGATATCACAATGCTTTATGAATAAAGCCTGAATATTATAAATATTATAAACTAATTTTCTTAAATTTTATTTATTAATTAATTGTAATTTCAATTAAGGATCCAAATGTTTTCATATGTTTAACAATGTGATTTTCAAATGTATATGAGAGAACACAAGACCAAAAATGAAATGAAAATTTTGAAGGAGAAAAACAAGGTTGAGGGATTTGTCCTTTGAAATTGTGACATTTATCATCCATCTGTAGTAATTAAGACAGTGTGACACTGGCCAGAAATAAAAGATAAATGGAACAGAACAGAAATCACAGAAACTGACTCATGCATATCTAGAAATCTAATATATGACATATGTAGCATCATAGGTCACTGGGTAGAGAAAAGCTATTCAATATGTCATGCTGAAACAATGTTTTCCTCATGGAAAAAAATTAAGTATATCTGTACTTCACACTATGAATTCCAAGTGATTATAAACTTGAATGCAAAAAAACAGACTTTCAAAAATTAGAATATATTGATCATAGGTATTTGTGATTTCTTACACAAAACACAAAAATCATAAACTATGAGGGCAAATATTCATATGTTCAAGTGATTCAAAATTGGCAATTTAATTTTTATTAATTACATATAATAAAATGAAAAGATATACAAGGCATTTGTATTTATGATTTGTGTAACTTCATTAGCATAGTACCAATAGTATCATAATATGGAAAGATTCATACAAAATGATAAGGAAAAAGTCAACTCAAATGATACATGAGCAAATGATACAAACAGACAATTCTTAGAAAACTCAATAGCCAATAACAGTTCAAAAAGTAGCTCATGCCAGGCACAGTGAGTTAGGAGGCTGAGGCAGGAGGATTGCAAGCTTGAGGCCAGTCTCAGCAATTTAGCAAGGCCTTAAACAATTCAGTGAGACCCTGTCTTAAAATTAAAAGACATGAGGATGTAGCTCAGTGGGAAAGAACCTCTGAGTTCAACCCCCAGGACCAACTAACTAAATAAATAAATATAGCAACTCATATGTAAATAGATGTTAAGTGAATAGATTGAGAATCCACTGTGGGTGGGTCTCAGTCAGCAGGGCCACTTGGAGAGACACAACTGTTTGTAATAGAGCTGACGGTGAGTTCATGGGTCAACTCAACAATTTCATTTCTAGGTGTGGACCTCAAAGTGTACAATAGTGGCCCTGGGGCATTTGGAAATTTGTCAGCTGTCACTAGACTACAAATTGCAGTCTATCTCCAGTCATAAAGATATGAGAAAATTAGCAATGTTATCTTGAAAATATGAACAGTAATGGATTGAATTCACTTAACTATCTAAAACGGTGAGATTTATTTCTGTCTTTGCAATCTCTTAGTAGATTTTCTGTGATGCATAATACATTCTGGTTTAATGCTTATTCAATAATAAAACTGTGTTCTTTTTCTTAAGAAAAAAAGGTTTAAACTTGCTAGTAATTGGGGAAATGCAAATTTAAACAATGAGACACCATTATGAATCCATTAAAAATTTAAAAATTAAGAAATCTGACATTAGCAAGTTTCTGAGAGGGCATGGAGCAGCTGTGAATTTATACACTGCTGGCAAGCATATTGGTAAATCTACTTTGGAAAACAGTTTGGCACTGTCTAGTAAATTTGAATAAACACATAGCCTATGCTCTAGCAACTTTCTCCCCATTGAGACTCTCACATATGTGCAACAAGATACATGTATTCACATGTTTATAGAAGCACTATTTTTAATAGCCAAAATCCAGAAATCACCCAATATTTTAAGAATGAAACAAAACAACTTCAGCAACCTGAAATTTGCTGATGAATAAATGTTCCAAACATAATTGTGCAGTGAATAATTAACCTTCCCCTCCAGGCGTGGCACAGGCCTGTAATCCCAATGGCTCAGGAGGCTTAGACAGGAGGAACATGAGTTCAAAGCCAGCCTCAGCAAAAGCAAGGCGCTAAGCAACTCAGTGAGACCCTGTCTCTAAATAAAATAGAAAATAGGGCTGAGGATGTGGCTGAGTGGTTGCCCCTAAATTCAATCCCTGGTAAAATTAACATTGCCCAAAGAGATACATGGCTTTGGCTTTTGGCTAGGAGGAATAGAACTCTAGGATCTTAGAACATTATGCTGAGAAAAGTATCCTTATTTGCCACCAGATAGTCTAATAACATGATTTATGATGGGAGTTTGAGCTCTCCAGTATCAACTGTACCTCCAGATAGGCTGAAACTAGGATTCAGCTATGTGGGCAGTCAACCTTGGAGACCCAATACAAACTCTGGACACCAAGGTTTAGATTAACTTCTCAGGTTGGTTAAACTCCTTGAATATTGTCATATCTGGTTGCTATAAAGTAAAACTGCTATCATATATTGTTGCTGGTAAACAAACACTGTCCATGATTTCATGGGAAGAAGATGATGCAAAGTTTCATGTTGGGAGTTTCCTGAACTCTATTCTATGCACCTCTTCCCTTGACTGATCCTATCTTTCCCTATAATACCCCTAAATGTGAGTATGACAGCTTTCAGTGAAATAAGTGAATTTATTAGCAAATTATCATATGTGGGGGGTGTTGAGAATTACTTGAACTTGTAATTGGTGTCAGAAGTAAGAGTGATCTTGTATGTTTTCCCCAAGCTTTACAATAATATTCAGGCAAAAAAGCAAGTTATATGCATACATATGTACATATAGTATAACACCATTTATAAAGATCCAAAGTCAGGCAAAACTAAGAAGGTCCTACATCTTTTTGTGTAGGTTGGACATGGCACTAATTTAGGGAACATTTTCCCTATCAAAGCCTTTGTAAACAGTGCATCCCCAGACTCACAAATACAAGCTGCCTAAGTGCACCATGAAATGATAGGATATGATGCAGGAACCACCTGTGGAATGCATGAAAGACTTTTCTTCGGCATTGTAGCCATGGGAGAGATGGGCTGGCATTTCGAACCTCTTGTGGCATTCCAGTCAGGTCTGCCTAATGCAAGTGCCCTCCTTTTCCACTCTGCTAAGGAAGTTCTTACTGCCTCACCGGGAATGAGTGTACCCCCTTAGCTTACCTGTATCCACTTTCTTCCTACCTTGGGAAAGAATGTTTGATGGAAGTTCTTTGATGTCCCCCGATGTAAATAAAGCACATGCAGGGTCCATTTTGCCAGATACCAGAAGCCAGCTGCCAGAAGTCAGAACCATCTGGGCCCATCCTACCCCAGCATTTTGAAACTGTTTTCTGTGTTCTGTGGTTTTTTTGCCACCTTATTTCTTTCAGTCTTTTACTGGTAAGGGAATCTCGTCCTCATCATCCATGCGGGACGCGGATGACAATACGAAATATCACAATGAGCATTCGTAGTAACAGTATGAAGACATATACCAGACTGATAGCCTCAAAGTTGAGGACACTGGTTACCTCATTGGGGAAAAGAAGGTAAAACAATCAAGGAAGGACCCAAGGGGCCTTCAGCAATAGTATAGGTGAAGCTATAATATAGCTATGATACTTTATAAGTTTGATGGTAGACGCATAGTCCTTCATTCTTTTTTCATATGTATGAAATAGAATCACTTGCTAAACCCCCCTATTCAAGGGACCAAAAGATGCAAAGAAAGAAAGAAAAGACAGAAAGAAAAGATCAGAAAGAAAGATATAAGAGGAAAACTAGCAGAACACAACATCAAGGAAATTTTAAAAGAGTTTAAATAGGCCAGTGTTCAATAGTGCTTCAAGGAAGGTGAGGATGACAAGAAGTGATCTGTGGATTTGACAGTTAGATCATTTTGATCTTTCAAACAGTTGTGATTGAGCAGTGAGAGTGAAATGAGATTGTAAGAGGTTCAGGAGGAAGTGATGGAGTAGAAACAGTGAATGTTTATGCCACTGTCTGGAAGTTCGGTAGTATAGGAAAGGAGGTAGAGAAAAAACTACAGCTTCAAGAAATGTTATAAAGATGAGTCTTTTTTATTTTGTTTTGTTCATAAGGAAGGAGACATACAAGCTGATGGTGGAAAGGGAAGTACTAAAGATTAGAATGAAAAAATATGACATTGTTTTTATTCTTTGGGAATAATTACTCTCTTTTCTCATGTACTTCCTGAGAAGATGATACAGTCATTGCAAGTGACTTAAAGTTTCCTTAGTGATATTAGCAAGATGGCAGAACAGGAAGTCTCTGGCTCCACTGTCCCTCACAGGAAGTTCAGCTAGCAACAATCCACAGACAAGAACATCTCTCAGAAAGCCTTAATATTTCAAAACAAGCCTGAAACATCTACATGGTCCATAGAACTGAATGAAAATATAAAAGGGTAAGAATGGCCTCACTCTGACTCTGTCACATGTCTCCTCCCAAAGGTTGGCACAATACCTGAAAACGTTGTATTCCCTGGGCTCATGGCTTCTACAAGGGGGAAAGGGAACACAAGGCAATCTCTAACATGCTCAGCACTTGAAGACATGTCTCAGGAAGCACACTGGTCTTACCTTATGAAGGACACTATGGTAACAGCATGGTTAGACTGTGGAGTGTCAGGTAGAAACCAAGAAAGGAGGTAGTGGTTGGGGATGTGGCTCAATGGTGGAGCACCTGCGTAGCACACAAGAACACAAAGCCTGGTTTGATCTCCTGCACTCAAAAAAAAAAAAAAAGAGGAGGCAAAGAAAAATGTTCTGATGAGCACACAGAGTTTGGTGATACCTCTGTGATTCTGCCAGCTGGGGCATCTGATTTGATTTGGAGATACCATTAAACTCCATAGCCCATTGCAAAGCTGATCTGTTTGCCTTCAACTTAGTCAGCTAATCTTCTCCATGCTCAGCCTCAGAGGTCACTTCAGTGACTCCTCTTAAGTAGGAAGATGCCAGCCTCCACACATTTTAGAGAAGCATAGGAACCAGATCTGTTTGGCCTAGGAAGTCATATAGATGCTCAGCTCAGCCAAACCCCACCCTATAGCTTACCCTGACAGGGAATCAATCCCTAATCATGCATACTAGAGACCTTATCAATCCTAAGTAGTGATTTTACCTAACATCAGAGTCCAGCCTCCAGCTGGACTCCATCAACTTTTTTTTTATTCCTTTAGTTCATGCCATTTTATTAATATTTTTTATAAAAGTTAATCTCTTCATTACTCTGAAAGCAAATACAATGCCTAATTTTTTTGTATTGGAGATTGAACCCAGGATCACTTTATCATGAGCTATATCCCAAGCCCTTTTTCATTTTCATTTTTTTTGAATGTTTTATTTATTTTTTTTGTTTTGTTTTGTTTTATTTAGGCTTACATGTTGACAGTGTAAATTGACTCATTGTACATAGATAGAGGATAACATATCAATTCTCTAGTTGTAAGTTGTATAGAATCACATCACATATGCAGTCACACATAAAGTTAGGGTCATTATGTCCATCATATTCCATCACCCTTGCTGTCCACATGCCCCCTCCCCCTTACACCCCTGTGAACAGAGATCCACCATTGTTCCCATGTCCTTCCCCACATTATGGATCAGCATCCGCTTATCAACGAGTACATTCGGCATTTGGTTTTCTGAGATTGGCTTACTTCACTTAGCATGATATTCTCCAACTCCATCCATTTACCTGCAAATGCCATAATTTTATTTTCTCTTATTGCTGAGTAATATTCCATTGTGTATATATACCACAGTTTCTTTATCCAGTCATCTATCGAAGGGCATCTAGGTTGGTTCCACA
>PVHX01023927.1:0-24876 GCA_004024805.1 Geosciurus inauris
CTCGACCACTGAGCCACATCCCCAGCCCTATTTTGTGTTTTATGTAGAGACAGGGTCTCACTGAGTTGCTTAGTGCCTCTCCATTGCTGAGGCTGGCTTTGAACTCGCGATTCTCCTGTCTCAGCCTCCCTAAGTGCTGGGATTACAAGCGTGAGCCACCGCGCCCGGCTAGGACATGTACTCTTGACCAGGACCACTCACTTGTGACTCTGCAGAGGTCACTGTGTGGTTCTATCCTCCGCTAGAGATCTTACGAGAGAAGGTGGTGTTCCTGGAGGTGCAAAGAGAGCCACCCAACCAGCGTCTGCTAGGGTGGGATGCTGGCAGGTGCGTTTGGAGAATGTGCCAGGGTCTCCTCCTGCACATCCCTGATGAAACACCACTGTTAAAACAAGATCTCATGTTTCCTGGGGTGCCTCGATTTCAAAAGGAAAACCATCTAATTATAACAAAAATACATTGAGAAGGATGTTTCAGTATTGTGCAATTAAAACGCCTGGGTCAATTTTCAATATCCTCAATGCAATTTATAGAATTCCTCTGGGATACAATACAGATTCTGTCTAAAGAGCTAAACCCTGGCAGCATAATGAAGTTTTCCTAATTCTTCTTATGCTGTCGATCCTGAGAAATTGGTCTGAAAGAAGTTCTTTGAAAGCTCTCTTAGTAGTAAAAAAAAACAAAAAAAACAAACAAACAAAAAAAAAAACAAAAAAAGGATCTTTATGCAATGATTTTGACCTTTGTAAAGCAAAATCTATGCACCACAGTACCACAAGACTTGGTTTCTATTTAACCTACAAACATCCTTCAATTTAATTTGCAAAGTATTTATAGTATGTTCTCTCAGTACTCTGTGACCTTTTCTTAAGAGGAAGCTTTGAATTCAACAAAAACAAAGCAGGAAAAAAAAAAACACTGTAAACTCCATTTATTTTGGGGGCCACAGGGGAGACCAATGTTTAACTTGTTTTAAAAAGTAAGTCAAATAGTTAATAGCTACAAGCAGCAGCAGAGAGTGTGTATAAAGCCATTCAAAGCCCTTCCCAACACAGCATCCACAGAGCTTTCCTATGAGACTTGAACTGCATCTCTCTGTCCCCAAACCCCATTTGGGACCACTTACTTCCAGTTACCATGAGCCAGTTTCTAGGACCATGGTGATATTCTGTGCTTTGTAGATATCTTTGTTTATAATTGAACAATGGCAACAAGTTCAAACTCTACCACTGTCTACCCATTCCTAAACCAGGCAGACACCATTAATATTATCCTTTCCTATTGGCCCAGAATCCTCAGAATCTTTCTCAACACTGCAACCAAACAATTACTACCCTTTGATTCCAGCTGATAAAGGAGGGGAGACTTCCGTTCCGCTTCTGCTCTTAGGTTCAGCTATAGGAAATTCACCTTTTTATGTCAAACAGAGTTGAACGTTGGTAATTTCATAATGGTTTGACTTACAAAAAAAAAAAAAAAAAAGGCTTCCTGTCTCTCTTCTGCATAGTTTGAAAGTGATCTCCTCTCATCCCACTGACCCAGAATGAATTAATTGCCCCCTCTCCTATGTTCTTATCATATTCGTTTGAATCTCCCTGGTAGATCCTCCATTAGGCTGGATTATAATTTTCTATTTATATATGAGTCTTCCCTAGAGAATCCTCTGGGGCACAGCCAAATCTTCTCATCTTCTATCCCCAGCACCTAGAAAATACCTACCCACCAGAGGGATTAATAAGTGTAGCTGAATTATAATGCATTTTAAAGGAACCCTCTATCTTTATTTTCTTTGCTAAATGTAGCGTTTTTTCCAAGCACTTCTTCTTAAGGGTATCCGGTTAGAACTGGGAATTTGCATGCTTCAGTTCAAATATATTCACAAGCTATATCTAAGATATTCACTTGTTTTCCCCTCTTTCCTGGTTCTTTTAAGGGTGTCTCATCCAGTTAAACAGGAGACCTAGGCAGCTGGTAATCCACAGCCTGGGCTATGGGTGTCTGTATCAGCAGCTGGCAGCAGGAAGGAACTCAATCTGGGAATAACCAGAGCCTGCTCCCAAGCCCACTTGCCCAGAGGGCCATATACTTTAGCATCATCAACTCTGGCAAGGTTAGGGTTAGGGTTTGAAGAAATAAAGTCAGAATGGAGGGAAGGAAGGGAGGGAGGGAGGGAGGGAGGGAGGGAGGGAGGGAGGAAGGAAGGAAGGAAGGAAGGAAGGAAGGAAGGAAGGAAGGAAGGAAGGAAGGGCTATTTCACCATATCCATGCGCCGTGGGATGAGTACAGTCCCAGCCACGGTCATGACGAGTGACCAGGCACCCTGCCTGTGTGGCCACTGGGAGTGGCTGATGCTCTTCTTTACCCTGAGATGCAGGGGCTAGGACATTTGGGGAAGGGTGCTCTTTCTCTATCGAAATGCACAAAACAAAGAGACAAAGAATGATACAACCAAAGCTTCGTAAACTATCTACCAGCCAATGACGTTTCTGGGGCACTGGTCCTGTAAGGCTCTGTGAGTGTCCACAAACCTCTACTGTGGCAGCCAAGTGTGGTGAAAACAAAGCTTTCTGCTGGCATCCCTCTGTGCTGGTGTCACTCAGCCTAGCAAAGGAACTGAGGCTGGAAAACCCCAGGCCACCAACCCAGAGAGTATAAGAGGAGCCCTGGTAGAGCACAGGCCCCCTACCCCTGGAGCTCAGCAGGGACAAGACAGGGTGCAGCGGTCACTGTTTATTGGTAGGTGTTTACTGGTGTGGACTACATGCCAGGCACCATGCTGGCTCTGGGGCACATCTGCAGGGCTATGCACTTTCCAGAAAAAAAAGAATAGAAAAGAAAAAAGAAAAGCATGCTTTCCCTTTAACATTTAAATGCTCAGAAAGAAAGACAAAAATGTGAGGATATCAAAGGAATGGTTGGGAAGACCAGCCTGAACCTTAGTCTGCACGATCAGCTGCATGATGCCCTGAGATAAACAAATTCAAAAGCTACTTTGGAACTACACTTATGATATCTAACTATGATGACTTTGAAAATCACGTATTTTCTATTTCTCCTCCATGTTGCTCTCATAATGAAAAAAGTTTAGCAGTGACCATCATCAACGCTAGAAATTCTACACAGAAAAGTACTGTCATTCAACATTTGCCAAAGAATGTTTGCCCTGTATTTGTCCCTCCCTGATAGGAAGGGTCGGGCAGTATTCGTCTTTCTCTACAGGCAGGAAAGAAAAAACAAAACAAAACAAAACTCAGGTACAGATGATTTTCTTTTACCAAAAGCCTTGTCATTCAGGCACATTCTGAGTGAACGGTGAGCATCAGGTTCCTAAACCATGACTCACTCTATCAATGGCTCCTTCCTGCTTCTGTCATTGTAGAGTGATGTTTTTAAGATTTTGTTTTAGGGAAAAAAATAGAATGGAGTTAGGAAAATGGCCATAATTGAAGGCATAAGCTATGAGCTGGTGAGCCATGGGCACTGTGCTGAAACAGAAACCTACAGACTGAGTCTCATAATTACAGGCCACCGCAAAACCCCAGAGGTGGCCACACACAGATGCTGGGCCCACCCCAGTGTTTCTGTGTCCTGAGTTGGCAGGTCTGGGCTGGAGCCTGAAAACTTGCACTTCTAACAAGATCTCTCCTTGAGGACAGACCACAGTTTGAGAAAATCAGCTCCCTAAATCTCAATGATGGCCAGTCCAGGTCCCACCCCCCAGGCCCTGGATTCAGAGGCTGAGAAAGCTGCCTTTCTAGTCACCAGCCAGCTGGTGGTACTGCTCCCGGGTAAGCAGAGGCCCAGAGGTCAACTGGAAGGCTACAGAGTAGGAGAAAGGTAAAAATGGCCAATTAACCCTGCTCCAAGCCTTTCTGTGGACAAAAAGGCAGAATTTACTGTTTGTCCTTACCGTCTTGCAAGGATAGACTTGGGTCTTTGCTCCATCACTTGGAACAAGACGAAGCACTCAGTCCTCACACTAGCTACTTGACAGAACTCTGGAGGGGCTGCCCAACAAGAGAGGCCCCTCTTGGTTTCCCTTCTTGAAGAAGGCCTCACATTTCCACCGTGTTGTGCACTGAATTATATGCCTGGGAAATTCATATGAAGAAGTCCTAACCCCAGAAGCTCAGAATGGGACTACTTCAAGAGCAGATCTTTACAAAGATAAAATTCAGTCAAATGAGGTCATCTGGGTGGACCCTAACATAAATGACTGGTTTCCTTCTAATAAAAGGAAATTGGGACATAGAAGTTAGACCACATGAAGACAGAGAGAGAAGACAGCCATCTATAAGCTAAAGAGGAAGAAGAAACCAACCCTCCCAACACCTTGCTCTTGAACTTCCAGTCTACAGAATTTTAAGAAAATAAATTTCTCTTGCTGAAGCCCCAAAGTGTGTGGGCACCTTGTTATAGCAGCCCTAGCAAACTAATACACACATACCTCCCTTTGAATGAGTCCTGCTTTGAGGGTCAGTGAGGTGCTATAGAGGGTTCCTGGGCAGTAACACAAATGTCTCAAACTTCTGTTAGACCCAGAGGCCTGGGAAATTGCCATGAGGTTCCTGCCAAGGGAGCCTACTGTTTCTAATTGACAAATTTACCCAAAGCCCCACTGGACTCTGGATGCTTTTGTGCTTATGCATTTTTGAACATCAGGCTAGCATGAGCTAATCCATGTAAGGATATTTCCACAGTTAATACTTTTATACCAGCTTGAAAGATGTGCTTCTCTGAATGGCAATGGTACAGCATTCAGAACAGAGATATTTCCTTTTAGGCACAGATGTTGCAAGGAAATGTTGCATGTATATTTAATTCTTAAAAATCAAATCATGTTTTAATTGTACCAGGAGATTCCCATAAGGAAAGGAACCCCGAAGCCAATCTATCATGTAAATAATCTCTCATTTCAATTTATTTTTTTAAGTTTTGATTTTCATAACACTGAAAGATAAATACATCATTTCTTGTCTCTTTTTTTTTCTCTTTGCTAAACTTATTTTGATGTAATTTCTGTCTTTATAAGAAAGTTGCAAGAAGAATACCAGGAATCTTTGTATGACTTTCTCTTTAATAATGTACTATTTTAATATGTCAATGACTTGCTCTTATTCACCTGCCTCCACGTGTTAAGATAATAGTGGCTTTAACAGAAAATATTTAACTCAATATAATACACATAACAATAACCCTTCCAAATTCTCAATTCCAATTCATTACTGAATACAGTAGAAATCCCAGGCTCAACTTTTTAACTTGGATTATCGCCTACTCTTAACAATCCTAGAAGACAGGTGTCAATATTGCAATCATTTCACAGATGAGACTATTGGGACTATGCGTGTTTTAGCATCTTGCCCAGGGTCACACAGATCTTGTGGTGTGAAAGCCCGATTCCCTGACTTGAGTTTTTTATGGCTTTCTTCCAAGTCAGGTGTCTACAAACTAGAGTCCTCAGCTAAATCTGGCTCACCACCCCGTTTTGCATGGCCTGTGAGGGAAGAGTGATTTTTTTTTTTTTACATTTTTAAGAGTTTAGAAAAAAAATCAATAGAAGAATAACATTTGGTGACCAGTAAAAATTACATGAAACTCAAGGTATAGCATCTGTAAAGTGTTACTGGAACATAGCCATATACATTCATTTATGTATCATGTGTGGCTGATTTTGTGTAGTTTAGTGGAGTAGTTGAAAGAGACCTCATGGCCAAAATATTTAATATCTGGTCCTCAGCTGAAAAAGTTTACTAATGTTCCTTCACTGTTTGGAACAACACTACAACCATCTCTTGGTATATTATTCTAGGTAATGACCTAGAAGGCTGTCACTAAATACTTCAGAGGATATCATTTTATCAAGACAGGCCAAAAGAATTAGTTTTATTTTGTTTTCATTAAAAACAATCAAAAATGTTAAAGATGTGTTTAAAAAATATTTGCTTGGCATTTCTTTTGAGCTTATTCAAAACAATAAAATAATTGAAAAAAAACTGTTCCATAGAGTATTTGTGTAGGTCTGGAAACTCAGCCACAACAAAAATGATGGAAAGAAATTTTATCTCCTGAGATTTTTACACTTCAGGATTATGATGCCCGTATGTAGATCAGGGGTAACCTAGGGTCTTGTTTCTAAATCTTTATTATGCTTCATATCACCGGGGGACTTTTTTAAAGTGCAGTTTCTTATCAAGTAGGCCTGGACTAGGATCTGTGAGCCTGTATTTCTAATAAGTGACCAGGGAATGCAGGTGCTTCTAACAACAGTCAAATGTTAGGAACTCCATATGCAACTTCAGCTACAGCTAATACTATTAAGAGTGACCATCAAGGCAGCACTGGGTTTCAAGCGGATAGCCAGTGCACTAATTGTCACTATTTCCTTTGCTAAACCCAAGAAGAAATTTTGAAGCTCAGAGGAAAAATATATGAGGAAAATTGAGATTTCTGTCAGCTTTGTCTGACTTCAGAATTCAGAATGTCTCATAAAGCTCCTTCTGCTAATCAATGGTGATACTTGGTCCTAAGGTGATTAAACACACTCTGAACTAGAAATGGTCACTAGCCACCATCCCCATTTCAATTAAGCCACCTCTAAGAATTCTGGCTGGAATACCTGACCCTTATAAGGTACAGAGAACCTGTACCTAGAAACTCCTGCTCACATGAAGAATCTGCAACAGTGTTTTAAATCCAATCAAGGAAGTCTCTGAGCAGAATGATTCATTTGTAGATAGGAAAATCCTACTTGCAAGATTGAAATGAAACCCAAAGGAAGGACATTCAGACACGAGGAATAGTAAACTCTTGAGGTTCTAAGGGTATAGCTGGAGAAGCATAGTTTTGTTTGCAACCTAGTTTTGTTTTTTGGCCTCACTGGCTGTAAGTTATTTTACCTTGGGGAAATCATAGAACATCTCTGCAACTCAGTTTTTACATCTGTAAAAGGGGGGATAAAAATATCTACTTTATCCACTGTTATGGTAAGGACTGAATCTAGTATGTGAAGGTTTGGCAAATAGTAGATAATCCATGTGTTTTCAATAATAATGGAAATAGTAATAATAATTATTGTTGAGTACAACAAAGAACAATACTTTGGGGGCTTAATTTGTTTCTTAAAGAAAGGGGTGGCAAACTGGGAACCAGCAGAAAACTTCAATTGGCTACTGACATGATCCTGAACATAACGGAGCCAATGACAAGTATTTTAAGATTGAGAATTGGTTGCAAACACTTAAATTTGGAAGACAAAGTGACAAGCCATGTCTGGCTTCAGGTGAGGATGGGGCCACATGGGTCTGCCCCACGTTCCTGCCTGGTAGGGCCATCCTGGTGAGAAGCCAGCATGCGTACACTTCCTCCAGTCTGCCACTCTGCACCTACCCACCTCACAGCCTGCTCCTGAAGACATTTAACTTGTCATCTCTGTTTAGAATGAAAAAAAATCTAGAAATTGTGCTTCAGTTGAAATCAGTGAGATCTGCAAGTCTCTGCAATGAACCTAGAGTCCGCTTTTCTCTCTTTTTCTCATCTTCAGAACAGGAGCCTATAAGATGCTCTGAGAGTCTAAAAAGCTGCCTAGAACTACTCTCTATGTCCTCCTTCTTATATTTCACATACTATTATGAAACTCTGTTTTGGAAGGCTCTGGATACCTGTGGAATGGAGGGAGACCCATCTCCAGTGGCCTCCCCAGGCCTTCCCAGCTTAGCTTTATCATCCTGGAAACCCCCACCCTGCCCTGCTTCTTGATGTAAACAGAAAATAAACATGATTTTCGAATTTCTCAATAAGTGATTGGAACACACACGCTCTGCTACGGGCCGAAAGCAAACAAAACACTGCAGCTGGTGAAATTCTTAAAAATGACAGAGAACTATATACAGAGGGTTTTGGTCTTCTATACTATATGTACATCAAACAGACACTAGAATCACAAATAGATTGTTATTTTTTTTCCAGAGGAAAAAAATATCAGTGATATTGGGGTGTTCGTGTCTCAGAATGATAAAGGCCTCAATACAGTGATAAGTGTACATTGATTAACCTTTGCATCAGATTTAAATATGTAACCCATTAACTAATTTAATCTCTTAAAAAAATAACAGCCGTTGGCATTATTCTTTGAATAATCCTTGTTTAGTTTCCATAATGGTATACAGTTTAAGGAAAAACTCATTAGAATGTAGCATACGGCATAATTAATTCTGGCTGGTTCTTTTGGTGTAAATAGCTAATGCAGATACTGAATTCCATTTTCCACTGGCTTTATTAATTTTTCATAAACCAATATTTCGACTGTAATGGGTTGTAACAGTCCTGCAGTAGTCCTAGAAATGCATTAACTGTCATCAATGCAGTTCATCCAAGCAGGCTTTTCTGCGTGTGAGCAGGTTCCCCAACACTACCTCTTCACAAAGCGGTGGCATGGCTTTGCTTTACACTTGGAGAATGAGTACCTGCGTCTAATTAACACACAAGGTATTAGGCAATATTTGGCCAATTTGTCTTTGTTTACACAACAACTTAATTGGCTAGGCAAATCATTCTAGCTCCATATTTTGTAAAGAACACTAAAGGTGGAAAAAGAAACAATCAAATGGTAACACAAGGCAAAAATGTCTTTAAACATTTAATCACCTCGTGTTTGAAATCACGGGTGTTTGGGGTTTTTCCCACTAGAAAACACTCCAATTAAATAAGGAATAAAGTACACAATGACTTTCACGTTTGGCACTAGTTGTGTTGTGGAGACAGTCTGGGAGATGGCCCACCAGCTACTGTCAGGACCCCACTTCTTCTGGCTCCTAGGGTCCTAATCTGCTTATAAGCTACAGCCCTTGTGACAAGACTGTTCTTGCTCAGAGTGGAGAGATGCTAACTTGCCACTGGGTACTTTTTCTTGTTTGATTTTACTTACGGCACTTATTATTTTCAACAGCGCTTTTGACGGCTGCCTACCACTCAGAGGATACATTCCAGAGTCTAGATTCCTTTATGTGGCATTTTCAGGTCTTTTAGAAACCTTTCTGTAGAGGGACCCTCTGATCTGAACAGATCAATATTTCTCAGTCTTTGGAAAACAGTTAATTTGGCTCAGAAATTCCCATCAGTAGGCATCAGGTAGAGATCATGTACCTGTCTTTTCCTTTTCTTTCTTTTAACATGTCTCAATGGACTCTGAAGATAAAGGTTGAGAGGTGCCCTGGGGCTCTACCCACCTCCTCCTTTCTCCCATAATGATCTCTCCTGACTTTTGTGCCTGGTGAACTCTTACTTATGCTTCAACACCCCTTGGACTCGTAAGGCAAAGAAGATGGTGATTGTGTACCTGTCTGTGCAGACACCTACAGGTATCACTGCTTTTTACACACTGACTTGGTTTTTCTGCATCCACTAAACCCTGCTGAGGCCTGGAAGGGAGGCCTGGGTTTGTCTCTGCTACCTTGGCCCTGAGCTCGGTGCCTAGCCTTCCACACTATCAGTCTGGGTTAAAGGATGAATGAATGGAATCAAGTGACGTGTGTCATCATAGGCTCTGCCCTGGTGAAGGTCACACCTCGAGTAAGTGAGCTGTTACGGGCTCCTGCAGTGTGGAAGACACTACAATTAGGGAAAAGGAGGAAGAGGAGGAGAAATAACAATAAAAGGAAAAGCTTCCTTGGGCTGAAACTTATGGCTTTGTGTTTGTTAATCTGGACTCTCTGGGCCAGGATGAGAGAAGTTGAGGCCTGTGTTTTATAGATCTCATAAACCAGAATGGCTTCACATTTTTACCTGGTAGGAGAATATGGCAAAAATTTTGCAATATGTGATAATTACCTGAAACTTAAATCTCAGTGTCCTTCACCATCTACTAGATTACAGGCTCTCCCATTCATTCATGTGCCGTCTGTGGTTGCTTCTGCAGGACAGCAACAGAATTTAGTGGCTGCACAGGGACACAGGGACTGCAGTACAGAGAGCTCTGACCAGCTGGTCCCTGCTCTGAGCTAAGAAGCCCCCTGTTCCTTTCTCTTTTGTAACTAAATCTGGCCTGGCCTTCTTCCCCAGCATGGAGCAAGTGGTAGCATCTCCTGCCTTATGTCCACACCATTGTCCTCAGCACAATGGTCATCAGCACTGTGGCTATTCTGAGCTGTCAGCTGTCATCGTCTTTGATTTCCTACATGCAGGAAGGGTTCACTCAGCCAGCCTGGGGTGCCAGGATCCTGCACATTTCCAAAAGCCACTTGTCTGTGTGACTGACCCTGGCCAGCTCCTGAGAGATGTGCGCTGAGCCCTTAGAATACTGGGTGTCTGCTACGAGTCCTTCTGTACACTGGAGGCCTGGGATGCAGGAGGCAGGTTTGATCAGGGAGTTCATGGTGACATTGTGATTTAGGATGACTGCCTAGTTTTTCTTTAGGGGTCTGAGGTACAGCATGCCCTGTGATGGACCCAAAAAACACTGGACGCCAGGGCTCAAGTGAGCCTTGCTGGCTGGTAACAACCTGTGTGTGCTGTCACATGCCATGTCTAGGGAAAGCAGGCCCATGCGTGTGACTCCACAGGAGGGACATGGGAAACCGGGGCCTGGCTGCTTCTCCTGACTCCACCCACCCACGCTTCTCCTTGCTGACTTACTATTCTGCACCCTTTTGCTGTGGCACACCATACCTGGGAGTTTAACAGCCTTTCTTTTTTTCTGTGAGGCCTTCTAGGCTGTCTCTGAGCCTGAGGATGGGATTGGGGACTCCTGACTCCCATGAAACCAGAGTTTAAGGTTTTCCCTCCTGGAGTCGAATAATCACAGCATCGTTCCCAAAAGACTGGGGCAAATACCTCTCTTTAGATTCTCTGACTGCCATTGATGAGGACAGGTGCCCATGCCGCACCAGCTGCAGGACGCGAGAGTTGTTCAGATGCTGGGTGCACATGCGACATCTTTAATGGCGTGCTTCTTTTAGGATAGAATTTCTCAACCTTGGCTCTATCAACATTTTGGGTCAGACAATTCTCTGTGAACTGCAGGAGATATTGCAGCATTCTTGGCCTCCACCCAAGAAGATGTCAGCAGTGAACCCCTCCAAAGAGGTGCCAATGAAAACTTGTCTCTAGAAATTGCAAAGCTCCCCTGGGTGGGGGAAGTCACTCCCAGTTAAGAATCATTAATGTAGAATATTGCACTAAATAAAGCATCATGAGAGGTAACAGGAAAAAAATAAATGGGCTTAAATGCATTAAGATAGGGGACTGGACCCACTGACACTTTCTCTAAGGCCATTCATGTTGGGCAACTCATATCCACAGGATTTCCAATTTACCTGTGAAATGAAGAGCATGCCGTTTACCTGCAGAGTTTCAATCTACATCCACGAATGTGAAGGTCTCCACATGGAGTTTGGTGTGCAGCAGGTAATAGTCACTACACATATATTTTTATTAGTTGTTGCTACATTCCAAGACCTAATGCAGAGAAGATATTAAGAGCACACTCTTGCCTAGTCTTACAGAGACAGCCTCAAAGCAGGATGGCGAAAAACATGGGCTTAAAGTTAGTTAGAAGAAAAGCCTTTATGTAATAATCGGATTCTTCATCTCCTGGTTCTGCAACTTAGGGGGTGGCGTAAAGTCTCCATGAACCCTTGGTTTCATCATTTCTCTAATACAGACAACTGGCGAGCATGTCCCTGAGGCCCCCAGGTTGCTGCACAGTGTTCAGCACAGTGCCGGGCACAGAGTGCTCAGTTAGCTTACTGCTGTTTTGTTGTGTGGAGCTTCTCAATATATTGACACTGGAAGCCTAAAACTATCCCTTGGAATTCATCCAGAGCCTCATCCTCTTCCCAAGTCCTAGAGGTGGAGCTTGTTGTATAAGGAACACCCTGCCGGCCCCTGGGCTTTGGGAGAACAGTCCTTGACAGGCTTCTCATGTAATAGAAGATTTAGCATATAAGCAAGTCTGATCCTATCTGAAAATCAAAAAAAAAAAAACAAAAAAAACCCCACTGGCTCCATCAAAGATGAACTGCATTCCCTTTGTGGAACCTGGAAGGACACAGCTAAAAATTAAGGCCAAATGTGGGCAGGGATGGAATAAAATCTGATAAGACAGATGGGGGGAGGAGGGAGGAGATGAAAGGGGAGGCGGAGGTAAACAGATGTACAAGATAAACTCTCTGAAGTGGAACATTTCCAGGCTGAAAATCCTTTGCTTGGGGACTTAAATCTGGACGCTCCCGTTCCAGTTCACTGAAGTGCAGTGCATTTGAATTTGGCAGATGTGTAAATCGTACAAAGCATCACAGAGCAAAGGTCATTGTTCATCAGGAACAGCTTCTTAGGTCCGCTGCTCTGGCCCAGTCCAGGCTGGGGCTGAGGCTCTGGGCGCGTGTGGGAAATTCTCAGGGCAAGGGATGTGTGGATATTAGCTACTTATGGAGCTGAGTGGTAGCAGGTACCTTCCAAGCCCACTCTGTGCTCTCCTAGGCTAAGGGTGCACCCCAAGGAGTGGGCTTTGGACCCAGGATTCTGGGCCAAATTTCCCTGTGTCTAATCTAACCTCCAAATTAAACAAAGTTGTATCCAGGACCCCAGTTATGGACAGTTCTGCTAAGGCCACATTTTGGGGATGCTCTTGTATTCAAATCACAGGAAAGGAACAGGAAAGAAGTCCGCAGAAATGTGTGGTAGAGGCCATCGCCTTAACTGTATTGGACTCAACCGCACGGAAGTGGGAGGACAACGGGGAGGGAGGCCTATGTCCACCTTCTTGTGACCCAGTTCTGAGATGAATCATGGCTCACGGGGCCAAAAGCCCACAGAAAACCAATAGCTCTGTACGGCTAATCCAAGGTCAAATACAGCTGCCCTTCTGAGATAAGCAATCACACAGTGCTATAGCCAACCTCTCACTTTAAAACTCCACGCTGAGACCCATTCCACTGTCCCATCTCCTAGCTGGGGGCCGAGTCATGTGGTCCATGGTACGGGTCTTACCGGAGTGGACATAATCAGTGGAGGTGATTTTGGCGATCACACTAAGCTCTTATATTTATATTTTACTTTACAGCCCGTGAAATTCTCGGACACTCATTACAGTACCTGATCCTCCCCAGGATGAGCTCATTCCAAGACCTGAACGCCTCTCAAATGGGTCTTTGCAGTCAGGCATGCCCCTCTTTTAGGTCTTTGCTTTCTTTTCTCTCAAAACTAGAACTTCGTATTTTCAGGAGGTGTACCTATCGGGACCTCCCCTGCCCATCCTGATAATGATAATAATGACAACGATGATCTTAATACTGCTCACTGTCATATTTGTCCAGCTCTCTCTACCTTGGGCTTTAATGGTGTGCCTCTTGCTGTCAGGATCTAACCATGTCTTGGATCTGCATTTCATTAAAAGATCCTTTCCTTTCCCTATCGATCGCACCTCACGGAGTAATCGAACTCCATTCCAATTTTCCTCTGCAGGCGGGGTGCACTCCCACTACGGAAGTGAATTATGTGTGTTCAAGTGGTGCATCTTATGAATCTTGTTAAGCTTTGCCGCCCTGTAGCCCCACTGATGGAATATTTAATCACAGAAATGAGTTGGCTGAGATGATGTAGTGTGGGGAGCTCTGCGGTGTGTGTCTTGCCGACAATTGAGAAACAGATAAATTTGCCATTTGTCAGGACCAAGCCGACAACTCCGTATAACTTTCTGTTATTTATGTTTATTCTGTTTTACTTATTTATGAAGATTGGAGGTGCTCTAAATCAATAGTTTTGTTGGGTAGATATCATGATTATCTGCAAAAGACATTCCTTTTTGCAAAAGACCTGTTTATTAGATGGCAAGGATGCTGGCGGGGACAGAATTCCCTTGGAGGCCTCTTCATCCGGGTTCCTGGAAATGCTGTTTCTAATTACACTAGGTAACTTGAGGGATCTACTGGGAGTGCACATCTACAGATATGCCTCTTCCACTTTGATTCTATTGAAACTCTAAAAGGGTATGGCCACAGTCTTCAAGACCCACCTGGGTTCTCTTTGACTTTTTACTGATTTGCCTGGAGACTACGCCTCAAGGAGGCTGGAGGTGATAGACTCAGGAAAACAATCAAAGCCACTTAGCTTTCGAGGAAAACAGCCTCCTGTCTTTGGGGAAGATTTCTACGTGTTCATGGAATATGCTGATCTGTGTACATCTGCTTCTGAAGCCTGATATTGAATAAGAATTTTAAAGAGTTCATCCAGGTGTGACTTGAGGAGAATGTAGGGAGTACAAAAGGGAAAAAAAAAAAAGCTTCCAAAATAAAAGACCTTTTGTAACAGTTTTCCAAATGCTTCCCCTGGAATGTGTGACAGCAAATGTCATAATTTATCAAAGCAAATTAATACTGTTCAGCTAGTAATTAAAGGTCCTCATTAAGAAGTGAACTGCTTTCCCCACACCCACCCTGCGTTAGCAATAAAAATGCACTCGGGGCATTAAAAGGTTATATACGAAAATCAATAACTTGCCATTTTATAATTAAAAGAGAAAATAAATGTTAGGGAAAAGTCCACTAAATTAGGAAAATTACCTTTAGGAGAGATTGAAAATATTGATTTTAATTTATAAAATATGTGAACTTTTCACGCCCCATTCTGAGAGACAATTGGAGGCTGGGTTGTTAATTCTGCATAAGCTTCAGAAAATCAATAATTATGCTAAGGGAATATTATGAAATTTGTCATTAACACAACGTCTTCCATATAGAAACGACTGATATATCTGGCTTTCTGTCTTAGGCAGATACAGGGCTGGCCTACTACATACCCAGAGCCAGCCGGTGTCAAGGTCTTCATTTCAGCCATCAGACACACTCAAAACTGCAAGATAAAGCCAGGCTATTTTTATAGCTGGGGAAATGTAAAGTGCCCCACAAATTCGTCGTCATGGATCTAGAGATGGAAGACGCTGGTTATGCCTGGATATGGAAATGGATGCCTCCCCATCTCCACCTCTGCACACATCCTTCCCACACAGGCAGCGCCTGAAATGTGAGGTTTAAATCCACTAGCTTCTCGGTGCTTGCAGGTCTTCAAACATTTCAAAGAATTTGTGCAAAAGTAGAATTGCAGACATTTACCCATATTTCTGAATATAACAGACTCTTGTCTACCCAGATGGACAAATAGGGGCGAGAGAGAACACCTAGCCTTGTAGGTGACCCAGGCGTCAGCGGCATAAAGCACGCATATCCAGGTTTCTCTAGCTAATGCTTATTCTCCCAAGCTCTGCTTCCTTTAGTTCTGTATTTATTGGAATATCTCATAGCAAAAACTTTCAGTTGTTCAGGCTCCTTAAAGGTTCCCCTGACATGACTAATTAACATGCCCTAGAGTATGGTGGTGGGGTTTAGAATAATCCGGAATGATGACATGTCTTCTTTCACATGTCTGGTTTGGACCCAGAGAGGGAGCATGATCACAGGACACAGACAAGAGAAACGACCACTCTTCACATCCATCCCCCAAATCATAAGATCCTCTAACCTGGGTGTAAAGAACTCTGGGATGATGGAAGCCTGATATTGAAATGTGGCCTGCTTCTGACCAGCAATGCAGACGTTTGATACCTTAGTTTTCTCCTCCACAATACTTCCCTGAGGATCGAGCAAATTCACTTGTGTAAAGTACTGAGAACAGCACCGGCGGGTACCAAGTACTCAGAAAATATCAACCCCCGTAACGCACCCTTTCCCACAGTCCACGGCCTTACTTGTCAGGCTGGGCCCTGAGCTACTGTGAATGTTGCTCCAATGTTTTAGAGGAAACATGCACCAATTCCTTCCTTCCTGTATGTGTGCATCCATCGGAACTGTGGCTTCTACCTTAATGTCCCCTTAAACACCCACAGACACACACGTGGGACCTCAAGGAGATATCTGGTGTCATCCTGGTTAAGAAGGCCAAGCATGACAGAATCTACCTTGCATGGGACTGGAAACATGAACATTCCTTTATCATAATCCTCCTATCAACACCAAGCTCCCCTGCCAGGAAGCCCTCCTGCTTCCTCTTCTTGATCCCAACATTTAGCGGAGAAAACCTGCAGACGGGCACAGGTACTGCTGCCACCTGCCCCAGTCCCTGCCCTCATGTAGCGTCTGCTCTCAGGACACTGGGTAGAGGTCATATTCCTACAGGCTTGGATAAGATGTTCTCCTGCAACACCTACCGAGTTCCACGTGCCCATAAACATACTGACCCTAGATGACCCTGGATCCCAGAATTAACTGTCCCCAGGTGCACATTCTGATAACAAGAGAGCTAATCCTCTTGTGAATTAAGAAAAAGGGTCTTTGAGTCTGATAGTATGCTCAGCAGTTATCAGAATCAGCTCTCGGCTAATTTGCCCCCATGCCAGAGAGGTGTAGCATTAAGTGTTCGTTTTTATCTATGAAACATGTTTCAGGTGCTGACTGTTCGGCAAACACAGCTATGATGTCAATCTCTTTGATGCTACCAACACTTGTGAGCTGGCTACTATTATTAACCCCATTTGACAGATGAAGCAACTGAGGCAGAGAGAGGGTATGTAACTTGCCAGAGCCACACTGCTAGTAAGAGGGGGAGCCAGGGTCTGAGCTTGGCTGTCTGGGTGTAGTTTTTGTGCTCCTTGCTCGGCTGTGTGTCCCTTCAGGAGGGGTGGTCCATGCTGTAACCATGGCCTGTCGTCATGTCCCTCCTCCCCCACAAAGGTCAACACAGCTTCCACTTCACAGTGGTAGATTCAGTCCAGGCTCCTGGTAAAACTCACATGCAGAGAGCACCTGCAAATGTGTCCTACCTAAAACCCAGAACTTATATTGAGTCACCCCAGATTTATCCAATGTTAATTTTTTATCAGATGGGTTTTTGGGCTGGGGTAGCTCTGCTTCCTGTGTTCCTTTCTCACCCACCAGGGCTGAGGCTCAATGTCAGCAGAATGGCAGAAGTCAGGGGTCCCAAGAAGCAAGAAGGCCAGGGGCGTGACTTACCATCAAAGGTGGCTGAGTGAGGGACCCTATTTCAACTGGGAATTTATTTCTCCTTTTTCAGAAGCAAGAGCCTCATCAAAGGAAGACTCCTTTTGCATTTCCATATGGCAAATCTACTACTAGAGTTCTAAGTGTTCAGTGCAGGCTTGACAGGGAGCAGGAAGACACAGGGCAGGAGTGACAGGCTGGGTGAGCACGGCAGGACAGGGAACCTCAGTCCCTATCGCTCAGGGGCAGCCTCTCCCCCATCCTGGGAGCTGAGCTTCCCAAGAGCATGGCTTTCCCTATGGAGGGTGGGTGGGGCCAGGGCAGGGGAGAGGTGGGGACAGAGACACACACACCTTAAGGCAAAGTAGAGAGAAGTAAAATTGCTCAGGGAAATTGGTTAAGGGAGAAAGAAAGACAGCATAAGTCTTTCTAGTACTCTAAACAGGCCTTCTCTTAAATAGGCAGACTGGCAGCCAGGCTGTGGGAATAATTAAACCCACTCTCTGCTTTGCCAGGAAATAGAAAATGCGACCCCAAATGGAAATGTGTAACTAAAAGGCACATTCAGGCACACAGAAATAAATGGGCATGGACCATTCTCCAAGTGTTCAATATGCAATTGAACAAAAGCCTCAATGCTTTCTTAGGGCGAAGCCAAAGTGAAATGTCACAGGATCAGGGCTTGGTGCTTATCCCACAAGGTAACTCATAGAGTTTGCCTTTAATTTTTAAAGGGTCTTAAATACTGTTTGCTTTGCCCCAGGAAATCATTCAGAACTTGTTAGGACAGGGATTCACTGGGTTCAGATTATTTTACAAAACCTGTTAATTATCAGCAGGCAAAGCACATTGAGAAAAGACTGAGAGGGCAGCATGCAAAGGAAACTCTTTACCTGCGTAGAACTCAGGACTGTACACTGCACCCACGACTGGATTCAATTTCCAGCCTTAAAACAAATAAACAAAAGCATTATTACCACTTTGAGTCAAAAACTTTCATCATTGCAAAGTAACCACAATTCATGTTGAAGTTTTTGTTTTTTTCTTCCGCATTTTAAAAACTAAAAGGTATATATTGTGAGCATGCAGAAAAATATTTGCATTTGAAAACTATACATAAAAATGAATTTATGCCCTTATTTGATTTTCTGCCAATGCAGGTTAATGGAATGGAAACTACTGGCCTGCTCAGGTGAACCTTCTGAAAATGATGTAATTAATTTTCTACCATATCAATAACATACTCTGACAATTATCATTCCTAATTATGACCCTGAGACTAGAGGAATTCTGAAGTGCTTTATGAATGCCAAAGAAACTCGCTCTTCTTCCTCTGGAGATTTAGTGTGGAATATACTTTAATGCATCCAAGAACCATAAAAATTCTTAATCAGTGCATGATATCTAAGGTAACTTTCAAACACCCTGTCTATGAGATTAACAGAATCCTGTAATTTTCCAAACGCTCTGGATGGAAAGTTTCCTTTAAAACGAGTCCTGGCCCTTCAGAAATTTTTCTCAAGAAAAGATCAAATGAGAAAATTCCGAAGTGCAGAAGCAGGTTACAGACCTGTGGACATTAACCAGGGAACAGCTACTCAGAATGACCATCTTTGGGGGCTGTGGTCTTTCCTATTGGAAAGTCTTCAGGAGGCCATCCATTATAAAACTTTTTCTTTTTTTTCTTTTCGGTTTCAGGGATTGAACCTAGGGGTGCTTAACCACTGACCCACATCCCCAGCTACCTTTTTATATTTTATAGAGAGACAGGGTCTCACTGAGCTGCTTAGGGCCTTGCTAAGTTGCTGAGGCTGGCTTTGAACTCACCATCCTCCTGCCTCAGCCTCCCAAGTTGCTGGGATTACAGGCATGTACCACTGCACCTGGCTCATTATAGAACTCTTGAAGAACAGAGGAGGCTGAAGTTGTGCCCTGCCTGTGTCCATGAGCAGGTCAAATACCAAAGCTCCTGAGAATGTGAGATGGTGACCCAACCCCTGGATATGAAGGAAGATATTTCTGAAAACAAAAACTCTGCAAGACTTTCCAGAAAGAAGAGGTATGACTCTTTACCTGGCCTGAGTGAGGCACTTCCCTGAGAAGTGTTCCTAAGATCCAGGGAGGAAATAGAGGCCTCAGGATCTGTCAAGATCCAGAACTTTCTAGAACTTTCTAAGAATGTGTTGTTTCTAAAATTTTGTTTTAACTTGAATGAGCTGAATGATTTGCATTGTCCAGGATGATTTTAGGATAGAGTTTGTTGAAGTGAACGTGGATCACCTGTGAGATATCAGTGGGCTCTTGCAGTCCCTTTTTGACCTATTGAAAGGTTCAAGAAGTTCTGCCCCACTTTTTTTCCTCTTTACATACGACAACTTCCTCTCTCACACTCACCATGTCTTGCCTTACAGAATTCACAGCATGATTTTAATGAATGTGCAAAACGACTTCAATTTCATTCACTGAAATTCTACCACTTCCAAAAAAGAAGTGGGGACATGGGGCTCATATCCACATCTCAAGACATTTGGAGTCCAAAAAAAAAAAGATAGAGGCAAAGTAGTTTGCATCAAAGGTCTAGGCATCGTAAATGCTCTCCATCTTTCTAGTACTTCACAAAAGTCTGGAACTCTGAAATATCTGGAATCATACTAAATGAATAATTAATCACTTTATTATTCCCCACCTTCTGCCCCGTGATCTCCATCTCACACTTGCTTAGGGCCCTACTTTTTAATGGGCCATGGAGATGAAGCCTTGTTCACACCCCAAACTCAAGTTTTGTTTCTTTAGCTCCCCTAAATACTTTTTTGGTAGGAAATCCTAGGACACACTATTAATTTTGATGTCACTGTCAAAGATTGGAAATTAGGCCAATGGCCTTTCATTTTGTCAAAGAAGTGAATTTCTCAGATTGACCAGAAATCAGGTTACTCTCATCTGCCTTTATTTTTCTTATTTGGGCCAAAAACATCAATCCATCTATCCATCCATTAGTCAGGCTTTCTGGCTATCCATCCATCCATCCATCCATCCATCCATCCATCAACTGTTTCTTTATCTACCTCTCAACTCTCTTGTCAGCCTTCCTATCCAGCATCTACCTACCTATCATCTATCTGCTTATCTATCTGTTTACCAAGTGTACTCATGGAACATTTTCAGTCAATTTAAGACTAATATAAACTCAATGCTATTCTTGCTGGTCAAGTGGTCCATGCCATCTCATGTCTGGGGCATCAATTGAGAGAGGTGACTAATAAGGTCTCCTCTGCAAGAAACCAACTTGGAATCTGTGAGCTACAAAATGTAATGACCCTGCTTGGGTTGTCGAGGGAACATCAGTGCAGACACTGCAATTCTTCCTAGCCCTGATCTTTGCCCCTCAATGGGGCTGCTCCCCTACCAACACAGGGATGACAGGGGCATTTCTGAATGGTATGGCAGGCAGGAAAACTCAGTGTCTCTCCTCAATCTCTCCTCAACCCAGAAGGCTTGTTCTTCCCCAAGTCAAAGGAGCGGTCCTCATCCCTTGGGCTGCTCAGAACAACTCCTGATTAATAGTTCCTCCATTCCCTCCTAGTCTTCAGGACTTGCAAGCCACTAGAGAATCCTCTGATGGACTTCGGAAAGTTCTTCCCTTCTTCTCCACTGTCACCATCCCAGGAGGGGACACATCTACCTCTTGCTAGATACATCCTACAGCAAAGATCACCATCTGCTTTTCCCTTGTTCTTCCTCCCTCCTCATCTCTGGCCCCATCGCAGTGGCCATAATGATGTGTGAGAAGTTAGAAGTGTCATTCTGCTACTCAGAACTCAACAGTTTCCTTCTGGACCTAGGATAAACACAAATTCCTTACCTTGGTCTAGAAGCCCACACGATCTCATCTTTGCCTGTTTATTTTGTACCGCTGTCCCCTTCTCTCAAAGCCACAGTAGCGTTGGCCTTTCCAGTCTGAATAATACCACCCAAGATCATTTTGGATTCACGGCTTTGTCCCCTGTGCCTGGATAACTGTCCACAGCTCTTCACAAAGTTGTCTTGGTGCATTAGATTTTTGAATTATTCCCAGAGTGTACTCCTTTCCTGCCTTTCTTGAAGTTTTCCTTTGGTTCAATGGCCAGTTATATTTTCTGCATGGTTATTTAATGCCACCTGGATTTATCATCGCTCTTTCTGTATTTGTTCTTGTTTTCTGTAACTACACCCCTGTAACCTCATTACAAGTGACGGTAAAAGTGGGCAGGACTACCGTCCATCATGAATCCCCAGCACCTGAAAAGGTGTTTAGCAAATATTAGGTGCTCCATAAACATTTCCTTGGTTTCAATCTGAGGGAGCAGAAGGCACATGGAGCGTTCTCTAAAGGACTCTTTCTCTTTGGGCTCAGACTCTGTCTCCTTCCATCCTCCACCTGCCTAGTTCCTGATAGATGCTGTACGTCTAATGAAGGAACTGCTAGTGACTGACTGTCTTCCAGGGAATGGCAATGAGTATCCAGCCTTAAAATCACCTCTGTTCAGATTTACAGACCTTGTGCAGGCTTATGTAAATGTATGCAAATCATATGCAAATGAACCTATAGTTTCAGCAACTCCTTCTAGTACCTGGAAGAGACCCTTGGGATAACCCTGCTGGAGATGATGAGCCTGCACTGCCAGGGAGATGGGGAAAATGATCCCGTTTTAAATTTCTCAGGCAGTTTGTGTACATCCCCAGGCCTTGCAAACTCGGAGATTTTGATCAAGGACATTAAACCGAACAATGAGGCTTACAATAGAAAAGAGAACAGCTGATAAAGCCCACCACTCCCAGCATCCCAGGCTCCCCCACAACAAGGCAGTGGAGCAAAGCCCTTTCATGCTGGGGCTCTGTTCCTCCCCAAGTCACAGGAGCTGTGACTTATGCCCTGGGTTATCTACCTCTCAACTGTCTTGTCTGCCTGCCTAACCGGCATCTACCTACCTGTCTATCCATCTGTCATCTATTTTTCATCTGCCTACCTACCTATTATCTATCTGCCTATCTGTTTACCAAGTATACTCATGGAAAATTTTCAGTCAATTTAAGACTAATATAAATTAAAACCAGACACAGGAGCGGTTTGGGGAGACCCCTCTGAGGTTGGGCCTTGGGAACTGCATCTAATTCAGCAAGCACTTCTCGCCCCAAATTTAGCTTGCCCAAGGTCACATGTGCCAGCCTTCTTTTTAAAAAAAGATCAAGATCCCTACTGTGGGCTGTGCCTAATGGGAGTTACCAGGAACCCAAAACACAAGCACTTTCTCCAGGGCTCTGCTGGACTGAATCAAAGAAACACATTCCAGAAAGTACCCTTAAACACACTGCTGGGGGCTCAAAAACTTCATAGGGGAGCTTCTGAAAGGATGCAACAGGGATACCAGAGATCTGGCAGCTGAATGGTGAAGGAGACAAAGCCCTGATGCCAAAAGGAAGGGAAGCTAAGTGGTAAGTTCACATCGTTTACAGGAGAATTTTGGTTTAGTTCTCTCAATCTTTTTCTTTTTTTTTTTAAAGTGTATTTATGACCAATATTTAGATTTTCTATAAAATACATGCTTTCTGGTGCTCTGGAAATACTGGTAAAGATGGCAACTTTGAGTTCAGAATTCCCCAAACAGTTCTGTCAGAGAGGAGTGGGTCTCTTTTACTGTTACCCTACCCCATTCTGTCCTCTAGTCCAGCAAGATGATGAAGGATAGTTAAAGACTGAGCTTCTCAGACTCTCTCTGTTCATTCATTTTATTTGCTCAGTCCTTGTTAGTGTTTGGATATGTGATCCTTAAACTGGTGCCTATCAGGAATTTGACTTAGCATCCACAGTGAAAAAGAAACAAGATGACTATTTACTATTGAGATCATTGGATAATTAAATAAAAAAAGTAGGATGAATGATGTCCGTTTTGCAAGTTTTCATTTAGTGTCTTTAAAATGCTTCTCATAATGCATACAGAGCATTCCAGAAGAGTTGATTATTTATGCATTGGCTTTGAATTGTGTCCGAAAGTGCTACAGGTCTGCTTTTCATAGTTATCGGTCCATAACTTATTTTAAAATAAATGTGTATGCACATGTATACACATGGATTCCAGAAAAATATTTGGCTTCCTTAGTTTCTCACTTGGCACCCATGCACACCTTCACTAGGCACGCACACACAGAACTGTGACTTCAGAATTCAAGAAAGAGCACAACAGTCAGTCTGATGTCACCATAGACAACAGGCAAGTTGCAGAGCTATAATTTTTACCCAAACAGACAGGGCTTCTAATATCATAAATCAGAGGTTCGCTTCACTTCAGTGCTGGGAATTCAAGGTCAGTTGTTGAAACTGTCTATACCATTTAAGGGTCTATTTTGGATTATTGAAGCCAGAAAAAGTGGTGAGAAGAAAAATAATTTTTGTGGTCTTCCAATTTAAAGCCACATTATATCAAGGGTGTACAACTGTGTTGTATCTGTCCTCAATATAATGGTGTCCCTTTCTAAATTAAGAACAGATTGACTTTATCCAAAGGCTAGCCATGGGCAGAAGGAAGAGAAAAAACTAAACTATCAAACGCTAATATTATTGTTCATAACACTGAAACAAATGCAAAGAAGCAAACTATGGAGCATCAGCCTTCAGTGGGATTCTGAGCACACCCGCCTCCATTTTTATGGAATATTATGTAACCACCCAAAAGAATTACTTTGGATCTAGTGTATGTATGGAAGAATGCCACATTTGTTTATCAAGGCCCATTAAAAGCAATGTACCATTTATGTCAAAAACCTGTTACACAATGCTGTGAATGCTATCAACCTACATCTACTATAGTTGCAGCATAAAAACACAATGTAAAGCTGAATAAGCAAAGCTGAAGACAAGAATCTGTAACAGTGCTTCCTCTGAGAGGAACACAGGAGAACAGGCTGGCAGTAGTGCCAGTCAAAAGACCTCAACTCTGTCTTGAATGTGTCTTTCTTTTTAAACTTTTTTCTTTTTTTGAGTGATTCTGTTTCTATATTTCATGTATAACTAAAACTTCAGAAATTTCATGTATTTTTACCTTTGATTGTAATAAAATTATATCATTTTTTAAAAAATATTTTCTTGCCTTACAATTCAATGCAACTTTAGCATTTTGTGGAATTACTTAGAAGAAATCCTACTGTCCACATATTTTTCTATTATTTAAATTTTACTTATTATAGGACTTTTCCTTGTCTTTATTGTGCTCATTTTAATGGGTATAATAGTCCACTAAGTGTGTGCACTTAAACTTACTGTGTTACTTTCTTTTTAATTTCTGATACAATTAAGAATGTTATTAGCATGATAAATTTTCCCAGTACACCTTAAGAGAGATTATTTTGAGGAGGATTAAAGAATCAAAATGTTTGAACATTTTAAATAATGCTTCACATACATATGAATTGGCTTTGTAAGTTTTGAGGAGCTTTCTTGGTAGGGGCAGGAATGCACCGTCCTGAAGGGGTCTGCAATACACTGTCACCTCCTTTGCTGGTGCCAAGTGGCCCTGGGCACCCAGAGAGGCATGCATGGCCCACTCACACATTCTGCTGTCCCTCTGGAACTCACTCATGAGACACCCTCCTCCCACACACCCTAGGAGCCCAGCAGCTCTGGAGAAGACTCAAAGCCAGAATGACATTTTTGTGGCCACACCTCTAGGACTGAGCAGTGATCAACAGGGCCATGGGGCTAAAAACACAGAAGAGTCAAACCTCCATCCTCCCATAGTTTAACAGAATAACAACAAATTACCCAAATAATTCCCAAATAATTGCTGGATCTCCATCCTGCGTGGGAGTTACTCTAGAGAGGCCAGAGGAGGGAACTGCACACTTAACTTGAAAA
>PVHX01023928.1:0-24867 GCA_004024805.1 Geosciurus inauris
AAGAAAGGGTAATGCGTATAGTAATGATGGTTGATTGAGAGGGTCATTATTGCCCCTGGTGCAGGTATGAAGACACAAATAATGTGACTCTATCTGATTTGAAACCAGAGAATTGGAAAAACTGAGCTCTGTATATGTACTATGACTTGAAATGCATTTAAATAAAATAATTAAATAAATTAAAAAAAAAAACTGAATAAGCCAGAAAACTAAAAAACAAAACAAAAAAATGCCAACAAGTTCAGGAAAAAGAGAAAAAAAGCAACAAAAATTCAGCTCTCAAAATATGCAATAGGGACTTCTTAGTATGACTTCTTAGTATGTCATATCTCTTAGTATGACAAGGGGTAAAAAAATAAACAATGTGCTCCTTTCCCAACAGCCTAAAGGCCTAGTAAGGAGGGAGCAGGCTTGGAGTGAACTGCAAGGATATGTTTTGGTAGCTCTATGGATATGGTGTCCAAGAACACAAAGTAGGAGCCACATATTTCTTCCTGCTTTGTGGTAATAAACCTTTGTGTCATTGCACAGTGTCAAAGGAGGCCCGATATAGAGCCTGGAATTCCATCCTGAGATAGCAATGGAGGACCGAAGGGTCCATGTCTGCTAAAGTAGGGCCAGACAATGGCAGTGCCCAGTGATAAGAGTCCCTCCCATTAGTGCTTCTGCACTAATGTGACCCAGTGGGGAGTGTAAGTACACCACATATCTTGCTGAAGGGTGCCTCTCATTGTTTCTGGGTATGGCTGTCACATATACTGGGGATTGAAATACAACACATTCCATTTCTTTTTCTAAATGTTTTTTATTTATGCACTATAGATATACATAATAGTGGGGTTCCTTGTAACATAATCATACATGAATTGAATACACCTTGCTCCATTTCAGTCCCTAGTGCTTCCTTTGTCCCTCCCCTCATCTTTTCCCCTGCTCCTCTTGCTCTGCTCTACTAGTCTTGCTACTATTTGTTTATCACCTTTTAGATTGGTGCTATATAAATACACATAAAGGTGTAATTCTTTGTGGTGCATTCCTATATATACATCACATAGTTGGGTAAATTTCACTGTGTAGTTCCTCCATTTTCCCATCCCTACTCCCTCCTCCTTCAAGACTTTCTCTACTTCACTCATCTCCTTTATATTTTCATGGGCTGATCCTTTAAGAAATTATCCTTATTTCTGTCTACTTTCTGGATATAAGAGAAAACACTCAACTTTTGACTTTCTGAGTCCAGCTTATTTCACTTAGCATGATGTTCTCCAATTTCATCCATTTACTGGTTTGTGCCATAATTTCATTTTTCCTGATAACCTAGTAAAACTCGATTGTCTATTAAAATGTCATAACACTCCTGTTCAGTTCTCTGATGGTTTCCTCTCTGTGGCCAGAGAATCCAGCGATTTATTAAATTATCATTTCCCTCACCCTCTTTCCAGGTGGTACCTTTCCTCAATTAAGTAACATGTGAACATAAAATTTGATGGGAATATAAAGATTGTTATGGATCCTGAAATATTTTTAAAATCATAGATTTCTTGTTATAGACAGTAATATTTAAATTTCATACTCACATTCCTCAATATTTCTTTTACTCTTGTTTTTAAAAACTCCTTCAGTGATCAACTCTATTAATGTGTTAATTTATGAAGTTTATTGTCTTGAGGTTGATACATATTTCAGAATGGTACTTTCCTTTTTTCTTTCTTTTTAACCACTGTGGTGGATAATTTGTGATAATTATATTAATAATGCAATAGCAAATATACTGAATGTCTTCAGGAAAATATGTTTTTTTGGTATGCATGAATGGTCCAGTCTAGAATAATAACATAAAATTCTCAACTTTCATAATTTTATGAGTGATTCTTCCTTTCTCCATTTTATCATTTAGAAATGTATTTCCTGTACATTACCAGTTTGTTAAAGAAATGCTGGATAAATGAAGGTAGCTTATTTTGTAATAAAATGTTTCCAATATTTAACCCTGAGAGCTTTGCTTTTCATTAATTCAGTAGCTGAACAATATCAAGAGTCAGTGTGTTTATAGTTGTTCCTTAAATTAAGGTCTCAGTCATCTGAAACTCAGAAAAGAAAAATTCATCCAAGAAGGAAAAACTGATGGTAATTGCTCTTGCTCTCACTAACCTCCCTTTCTGGGAAAAACAATTAAACAAAAAACTTTTACCTCTTGTTTTTTCCCTGGTAGAATTCCACCTACAAATTGCGATCTATAGATATTTAAAAAATAAAATTCTCAGGGCTGGAGTTGTGGCTCAGTGGTAGGGCACTTGCCTAGCATGTGTGAGGTACTGGGTTCAATTCTCAGCACCACATATAAATAAATGAATAAAATAAAGGTCCATCAACAACTTAAAAAAAATTTTAAAAACAAAAAGACCCGGTCTCAAAATTTAAAAACAAAATAAATAAATAAATAAATAAATAAATAAATAAATAAATAAATAAATAAAATTATCCTCCTCAATCTTTCTTTGTCAAAGGTGGCTGAACTTCATAGGATAGCAATCAAACCAATTTTTAAAAAAATTATTTTCAGTATAATCCTGACTGCTTAATGCTAATTTCTACTATTACCTTGCTGGTCTATAATTTATTGCAAATTTTCTCAAACTATGTGCTTTATCCACAGTACGATGGCTTTGTATTTGAGCAAATAATCTAATCTAAAATGGATTGATTGGCTTATATTTCTGAGTCAATTTAATTATTGACTTTATTGAATTCATTTTCTCTGTTTAACATCATTCTAGTTATTTACTGCTCTTTATTTATTTTGTTTTAAATATTTAAACATTACTCTCTCTAAGACTTACCATCTGACAATTGCAAGGTAGTAGAAGTAAACGCACAGAGCTGTTGAGATGACTAAATTAACTGAGACCTGCCTGAATAACATATGTCATACAGTGCTCAATGATATTGTTATCTGGTAGTTTTCATAGTTTGTAGGATCACTTTAAAGACTGGTTTTAGCTGCATTAACCACATGGCAATGTTTAGCCTCATGTGATAATGTACTAAATACCTTAAAATTTATTTCAAAAAATATGTTCAGTGAATTCTTATTGGATACACATAGAATTTTATTTCATAATCATTAAATAAGAAAAACATCAGGATTGTTTAAAAACATTTAAAGTAACTATATTTTCATGAGAAAATGTGGAGAGTGATATGGAAAAGCTATATCCAAAAGACAAGATAATTATACTCTTGCCTACATATCAGATCTCACAATAAAGAAGCTTTATCACCACCAATGGTCACCTATAAAAACTGGAATGTAAATGTGATATTGTGTAATATATGCAATTATTTTGTTTTGCTACTCACAAGTTGAACAACCAATTAATACAGCCAAGAAATGGAAGCCATTGAGATGATACATTTTCATTATTGATTAAAATAGAGAAATGTCTACATAGTCAAGAAAAAAAGCAACAAAATTAATTATTCACTGAATGGTCCTCTAACAAAAGATGTGAAAACTACTGGAACAGAAATATTAAAAATACAGGCAATTGTTTCTTTTTAGATTAAACAAAAATAACCATCTATAAAAACCAAAGGTCAGTTGTCAAGTTAGGTCAACAAGTGGAGTAAAAGTACAAACTTGAGCACACCTATGTACTCTAAGAATATATCTCAAACAATATGTTCACGAGAGACAAGAAAACAAAATGATTGAGGAAAAACTGGTGAGAATCCATGGACTGCTGAATTCTAGTTAACAGACTCATACGAAGAAATAGAGGCATAATTAACAATGAGATAACAATACTTGTAATAGCTATTATTTCAGTTTATTAATCAATCTCCAAATCATCACATACCATGTAAATGGCCAGTATAGAAGACAACTGCAAAATACAATGGGTAAAATTATGACAGCTAAGGCAGAAGGAAAGAGATTGTTTACACACAAACAAGACACCAAAGAGACAGTCATTGGAAGTTGTATTCCAAAAGGTGATAAAAACCCAAGAGTCCTCGCCACTCCCTTCTGTAACTCTCTCAGCATTTCCATTTCCTGTGCTGCTTACGTTTGGACTATGCCCTTCTAGCATATCTCCTCTTCTATAAAGTTGACTAATTATGAGTATGCTTTATTTGTCCTTCTCAAAGAAAGAAAATATCTTCATTGCTTCATCCCTAATCTGTGTGTAGCAATGAAAAAAAAAAAAAACTGATGGAGACAATACAATGTATAAATATATGTTAAACTCAATTTTGGCTTCTCATTTCTTCTTGGTGTATACAGAGCAAAGATGAATATCCATAACCCAATTTATAGGAATCATACTATATGAAAACTTAAAGAAAAAATATTGCACAAATTATTCCAGGCTCTCTGCAGGGCATATTTTACATCTTTGTTCCTCAAGCTATAGATCAAGGGATTCAACATGGGGATAACCAGAGTGTAAAATATGGAAGCCACTTTATCAGTGTCAAGGGAGTGAGTGGACTTGGGCTGCACATACATAAAGAGCAAAGTCCCATAGAACACTATGACCACTATCAGGTGGGATCCACAGGTGGAGAAAGCCTTGCGCCTGCCCTCAGCAGAGTTCATCCTGAGGATGGCTAGGAGGATGAGCAGGTAGGACACAAGGACAATCAGAAGAGAGGAAATCAAATCAAAAGCTGCTAAGATTAAAATTATCAATTCGATTTCATGTGTGTTTGAACAGAGCAAAGATAATAAAGGGAGACTGTCACAGTAGAAATGACTGATGACATTGTAGCCACAGAAGGTTAAAGTGAAAATCTTTATGGTGACTAGAAGAGATACAAATGTGCAGTAGAGATAGGGGATTGCCACTAGTATGTGACATACCCTCTGTGACATGATGACAGTGTAGAGGAGAGGGTTACAGATGGCCACATAGCGATCATAGGACATGGCGGACAGAATAAAAAGTTCACTGACAATAAACAGAAGAAAGCAAGCTAGCTGTGTAGCACAAAAGTAATAGGAGATTGTATTTTGGTCTATAACAAAATTTACTAACATTTTGGGTCCCACAACTGTAGAATAACCAAGATCTGTAATAGCCAGATGTCTCAGGAAAAAGTACATGGGTGTTTGCAGGCTGTGGTCCACCTTGGTGAGGATGATCATGCCCAAGTTGCCCAGTGCTGAGACCAGGTAGATGATGAGGAACAGCCCAAATAGTGGAGCCTGCAGCTCAGGGCGGTCTGTGATGCCCATCAGAATGAACTCATGTACCACCGTGAGGTTGCTTTCCTTCATCCAGGTTTAGCAGAAAATCTGTTCTGTATAGAGACATTATCACTGTCAAAAGTTACCATGTTTTATGGCTGGGAAATTCTTTTTTGGTACAAAGTTGGTACATCCAAACTTTACAAATTATGATATTTGGAAATAAAACTATTTCTCACAAAAATATGGATATGTAGAATTAGAGATAGAAACAGGGATAAGTCAATTAATTGTTCAGTCACCAAACAATATTTTCCACTGTCTAGATACATTTTCTTTGTCACAATCTTCAGATGGGCTGTTCTTACCAACTAGCAATTATAGATCATTTAAATCATTAAACATCAAACTAGTCCTAATTAAATGGTTCTAAGGTCAAGAAACCCTAAGAAGATACATAAATTGTTAGGTGATAGATAAATAGTTAGATATACAGATAGAAAACTATGGATATGTAAAGCCAAACTTTATAAGTTAAAACTCTGGCTATCAAAACATGGATAATTACTGTAGTACTCCTTAGAGTTTTTCATATAAGTGTAACCACCTTGTCATATTTATAAATTGCATTGAATTATAAATTGCAAATTTATAACTTATAAATTTGATTAGATTATTCCAGGTATATCAACATTATTTCCTAACTACAAATTCAAATATATATAAGACCACCTACTTCAAAAATAGTTCTTCCAAAACCCTTTTCTCTGGAGCTGGTGCACTACAACTTCAATATCCTGGGCAGATATTGAACATTTGTATGAATAAAAACATTGGAACAGATCATAGTAGTAATTGTATACAAGTGGAAAAATACCAAGGAGATATATCCTACATTGTATTGTTTTTGTTGTTGTTGTTATTGTTGTGGATGGTGGTACCAGGAATTGAACTCCAGACCTATTTTGTTTTTTATTAAGAGACAGGATCTTACTGAGTTGCTTAGCATCTCACTTTTGCTGAGGTTGGCTTTGAACTAGGGATCCTCCTGCCTCAGCCTCCAGTGTCACTGGGATTATCTACACTGTATCTTAATGTATAGAGTATTCAAAGGGTTTCTTTAAAATATGTTATCTAGAATTATTCTTATATCAAAAATCAACATGTCCTTGCCAAGTTTTGTTGAGAAGGATGAGTGAAGATTAAATGTTTTAGAGAGTTGACTCTACATGTCAGGTATATAATGTTGCTTTGTTTTGTTTTTTAAAATTGTGACAGTTCCTTAATCCATATGTGTATGTGTAAAGTATGTGTAAATGCTTCTGGATGCACAGGGGAGGAACAGGTCAGCTAAGATTTAATTCATATAACTTCTCCCAGTCTTTTCCCTCTCACCTATGATGAAACTGAGCAAAAAATGTGCTTTTTTGATTGCTTATCTTATATTTTTCATAATTACTCTAATAAAATTTCAACATAATTAATTTTGATATACATTTACTTAAGATATTAATATTTCTCAAAATAAATTTCATTGTAGCTTAGGAATAAAATCATGTATATAAAATTCAAATGTGTTTTATCATGCAAAGTCCTAGGGTTTTAGGACTTTGAATGACAGAAGGAAGTCTCCATTGGTTCTATATTAAGGTTTTATATTATATTAAACTCCATTCGTTTTATATTAAGGAACTTCATAAAAATTTTTTAACTGTATTGATTAAAGGTTTAAAGAAAATGTTGTATACCACTATGTAATACAATACCATGGGACAAAACAATTACTTCATAGTTTAGACACTATTAGGATGTGATTTGAAGTCCTATATATTTAGTCTACAAAAACTTCTTTAAACAGAAGTTATATTATATAATGGAGATAAACATGCATATAATTTTGTAGATATATATTGAAATATCCTACAGATTGAACATATATATACATGTATATATATATTATGAGTTGGAATGCATGTTAATGGAAGAGTTACTGATTTTACAATCAGCTGTACTGCATTTTTAAAAAGAAAGATGATTTATTTACAATTATAAATAAATTATAATGAGTGATCTGTGAGCTACAAGCCAAATAAAAGATATAATTTTTACAGTAATTATAAAGGTGATTACCATAATTTACACTTAAATCATTTAAAATACTGCTCATTGTGCCCACATTGTCCCCATGCATACATTTTTCTTACATTATAAATATGAAAATACATATCAACAGATCGTGTTACTAGAAAATATCTTCAGCTGAATGCAATAGGAAGCAATACAAATCTTGCATTTTGTCTATTTGTTTTGTTTTTCAGTTATAAATAACAAAACTCACACTTGTGTTATCTACTGTTACGTCGGAAAAGGTAAATGAGTTTCCACTCAGCAGCTTTGGAGTTTATGACAAGAACCAGATTGTGTTTTCATTCTTCACTGTTGATATCAAATAGGTACTGTAGTTTTTGAAAACTATATCCTCTTTTAATAAAATTATACCTGCTTCTCAGATTTCAATAGAATGCAGAGGGCAATCTGTACATTCTATTTTACTATAAATCTGGCTTCTTCATACTCTCTTAATTTTCAAATAATGCTTTTCACCACCAAATGTGAGATAGGAACTCCTTTTTTTACTTCAACAAATGAGAAATTATATCTATATGTTTATAGAAATAATTATTGAGTATCAAATTATTTTTATAGCACTATAAGAAAATAGAATGCTAACTCTATTTGGAAAGACATCAATATGAGCTACTATCATCAGTTACTTTATTATGGCTTTTAAGATATTTTTATCTTTTTTGTGTCTTACTTGCTTTTAGTTTTGACCTCAATTGGAGATAAAACTATTGATACAAAAAGAACACATTTTGTAAACAATGCCACAATGGTTATTTTGAAGATGCATACCTATGAAAACATGTAATATAATGGGCATGGTGGTGTATACCTGTAATCCCAGTGGTTCAGAAGCTGAAACAGGAGGATTGCAATTTTGAAGCTAGCTTCAGCAATTCAGCGAGGCCCTAAGAAAATTATTAAGATCATCTCAAAATAGAAAACAAAAGGCTGGGAATGTAGCTCAGTGGTAAAGTACCCCTGAGTTAAAACTCCAATTAAGAAAAAAATAACATACTTAAAAAATAAGTGAAGTAAAATGGAGAGGAGTCCTATTTCTATTTGGACATTATAGAGAGGTAGAAAGCACAGCACTAAGTCAGAATGGCCAGTTTTTTCCACAGAACTTTGCAAATGTCACTGATACATTGTGACTATCTGTAACATAGACCTACACATCAAACATTCTGTCTTTTTTACCTGTAATGAAACCTCTGTCTTGACACCCTCATGTGTTTCTAGCATGGCATAGTGAGAATAATTTATAGATTTTTTTCAACTTTTGGAGGTTTCCCTACAGAGATGCCAAGGGTTTTGTTAATTGTCCCGAAAGTATTTGAAAGCACAACAAAAACGCTAGCGGCTGTGCTGTAATCAAGGATGGTTTGCATTCACTAGTGTATTAGTACTCCAGAGAGACCGTCAGTAGCCTATGCATAGAAAGGGATGCATTAGGAGGAAACTGGCTCACAAAACTATGTCCTTTTGAAACTTCATCACCAGAGAGTCATACAGGAAATCATATTTGCTGATAATACAAATATTGAGATATTCACACTAGTAATTACTTGAGTTATTGTGCTGACTTTATAACAAATATATGTGTATTGATGTGATCATGAAAGATCTTAACAGGGATTATATATAATTCTAATGTTCTTGGTCATGAAAAATAGATGTGAGGAACTTACATGGAACAGTGGAATGCAGACTTGGATGATGCATCTTTCCATAAAAACTGCAAAAACACCGGAAAGTACTTTAAAATCAATTTTTATAGAACTCTGGGATCAACTAAAGCTTAGTAACGATCTAAAGCATATATATTCAGTAAAAGCTGCCGAACCTTTTTAAAAATAACAATATTTGAGAGTGGTAACATAACCTACACCCATTCACCATCCCCAATTTTATAAAGTCTCAAAAAACAGAAACCTGGTAACAGCAGCTTTGAAAATCAGAAATCTTGAAACCATTTGGTTGTGCAGATCAGTTTTGGAGCTCCTTAGGAAGTCCACTTCCACTCCTAAGTAATTTGTCTTTTGACTTCCTGGGAAAGTCTTTACATGGGTCGTTGCCTTCCTTGGACATGACTCAAGAGTTGATTTTATGAAAATATCTTTATCCTTGGGAAGTTGTTGAAAATAAATACTTGGCAATTGATTGAATTAAGAAATGTTGGGGAACACGAGGTCTTGACAAAAACTTAAAAGGAAGAATTGTGAATGTGATGTTCACAAGCTATTTTAAAACTCCTATTGTATTAGTGGGGATTTAGTAAGCAATTTTCATGTGTAGGAGTGAGTACATGTCCAAGTCTGAGCTGAAAGTGCTCTATTCTTTCAGCCTGAATGAATTAAGGATCTGCACATGCAGGAAATTAAGGCTTAGGCAGAGTTGTCAAGTTGTTTAAACATATGTCTTTACTTATGTTATTATAATGTAATACCTGACACTGGATAATTGACAAAGGTCATACATTTATTTTTTCACAGCACAAGAGTCAGAAAGTCCAAGATCAAAGTTCCTGCAGGTCTAATGAAATCCATTACTTATAAATTATTCTGGTTAGATGAACTCACTTGTCCT
Source organism: Geosciurus inauris (assembly GCA_004024805.1). Classification (NCBI taxonomy): domain Eukaryota; kingdom Metazoa; phylum Chordata; class Mammalia; order Rodentia; family Sciuridae; genus Geosciurus; species Geosciurus inauris. The sequence continues at coordinate 9,908 of PVHX01023928.1, forward strand.
AAGAGTAGGACACAATCCATTTTTTCAGTCTTTTTTAAGGGTCCTAATTTCACATATCAGGGCTTTCCTTCAGAACTTAATCACTCCCTAAAGGTCCCACCTCTTGTTACTATTGTTTTAAGCATAAACACATGAACTTTGGAGGACTTATTTTTACTGCAGTTGCATTGTAGATATACTTCACATAGATATAAAGCAAGGAAAGAATATAAGACTTAACTTATTGGTTGAAAGCATGTAAGAAAATTATTTTCCAATCATTGGCTTATATACTTATATACTTATACACTTACATACTTATATACTTATATACTTATACTCCCAGTGACCATACGTTGGAGGAAATGTGGACTTCACAGAATGAGTCCAAAATTTCACTAAACAGCAACAACAATAACAACAATAGGAAGGCAGGAGGCGTTTCAACAAATCTTAGAGAATATGTTTACATGTATGTGGGTGTACATATATTGAGGGGAGGGGATTATGTTTGGGATTGATTTTTATACTTGCCACATTGTATGTTGCAAATGTAAAATTTTCAACAAACATTTCAAGACAAACAAAGAAACAAGAATGTAAGTTGTAAGTCCCATGTACAAAAGAACAAAAAGCAGAAAGAAATAGGAAGGATTGAGGAGGGAATCTGGAAGTTGATTGGTAGACAAAACTGTTCAAATATTTAATGCAAATATTTTCCAAAATAAAAGATACCATTATAAGGGATAAATGGAAAATATGAACACAATGTTTTACTAAAAAAGAAAAAAATTCTGAAGCAATATAATTTTTTTCTAACAGAACCAAAAAGAAACTCTGGAGTAAAACAAAACAAAACAAAAATAAACAAACAAACAAAAAAAATAAAACAAGAAAGAAAACAAAATAACTGAAATGAAAAACTGAATGGACAAATTCAACAGAAGATTGAGATGGCAGGATAAAGAGTTAGTAAATTTGATAATAGTCAAGGTGAATTTATTTAATTTAAAGAAAAAAGAAAGAACAATGGTCAGCTGATGCAACACCAAACAAATATGCCACTGTGGGCCTCTGGGCTAACAAGCACCAGTGGCTAGCAAGAGAACTGAAGTGACCAGAAAAGTGATCTTTGTTGTGCACTAGCATCTATTGAAGGGTCCACAGCTGTGAGCCTCAGAGATCCTAGGTAACTCAGTTTCTTGCACAGACACACAGATACCCAGAAGACATTTCTTGAGGATAACTACAAGCAGCCAGTGGTGAACCTCCCACATGTGAAATTAATTATAACCCACAAAGGGACTTAAAGGGAAGCATCCCACAGACACCGTTCACCAGCAATGTGTCCAGGTACAAGTCCAAAGACCTGTGACCTGACCATTCCAGAGGGACTATTAGCTCTGCACCTCTCACAGGCCAATCAACACTATTTCAAACAGACCTCTGTACCTCTCCCTTAGACCATCAAACCCCACAAACTCCAAAATACATGTGTAGGCACCCACATTGAAATTTATAGCACTGTATATGCAGAACTTTTCTTCAAGAGGGCACATAAGATTACACCTCTTAAAAGAAGCAATCTGGTTGCTAACTCACAGACAGTTGGGGACCATCTCTTCTGAGTACCAGAAAGGTAGTACATACTTGAACAACCAAAAGATTGGAGGGAGCTCCTAGAATTGCTTCACGGGTGTGCTGGTGTAATTAGTACCTCTACCCTCTGGGAGACTTAAATGTAAAATCCAGGAGTGATGGGCATTTTTCTAAAGATCTTAATCCTGATGAAATTCAAATTAGGAAGATACAATAAAATATCTCCTAACCTCAAAAACTCAGCACAGAATATCATAAATAGCTCTTAAATCAGTTTTCATCTTATAGATATTAATTTCCTATTGAATCAATAGATATTTCCTTATTATAAAAAAATCACAGTACTCAACACAGTTGTTATGTGTTAGATATGATGTGTCTCCCAAATACTCATGTGTGAGACAATGAAATAAAATGTAGAGGTGAAATGATCGAATAATGAGGGTCTTAATCTAATTATTTCATCATTAATCCACTGATGTGAATTTACTGGGCTGTAACTGTAGGCAAGTAAGGTGTGACAAGAAGAACTAGGTCATTGGGAGATGTTCCTTTAGGGTTTATATTTTGTCCCTGGTGAATGGAGCGTTCTATTCATCCTAGTAGATGGGTAGAAAAACAAAACCAAAAACAAAACAAAAGAAAAAAACAAAAAACAAAAATAGGGAAAGCAAGAGAACAAGTCATCCCAAATAGGCCACAACATTTTGATAACTGATCCCATTGAAACTACAGTGAAGGAAATGGATACGAAATTTAGAAAGTTTATAGTTAAAATTATCAGTGAACTTAAAGCAATCTAAAGGAGGAAGGAAGTACGAGAGAAAATAAAACAAGCAAGAACATTTAAATAAAGAGATTGAGATCGTGAACAAATAGTAATTGGAAATTCTGGAAAAGAAATACTTCATAATTCAAATTAAAAACTTGGTTGAAAGTATAGGAAACACACTAGATCACCTAAAATACAGATTTTCAGACCTCAAAGGAAACGGATGAAAACAGAGTAAGCAATAAAGAAAAGATGATAAACGATCATGGTGAGACTATTCAAGAAATGTGAGATAATATTAAGAGACCATTAAGTTTTCATTAAGAGAACCATTGAATTAGAAGAAGGCATCAACTTACCAATTTTAGGAATGCACAATCATTTTAATGAGTCAATATCAGAAAAATTTCCAAATATTTGCAATCAGGAATAAAAATTACGGATGTATTTAGAACCGCAAATAGACAAAATCAAAACAGATTCTCTCCAAGACACATTAAAATTAAAATGGTTAATATACAAAACAAGGGTAGAATTTTAAAAGCCACAAGTGAAATATGTCTGATCACGTTTAGAAGTAAGCCAGTTAGCCATTCTGTGATCTCTCACCACAGACATTAAAAATGTCTGTCATTGGATTAATATAACAAAAGATAATGTTCGCCAAAGGAAATTGTCATATCCAGTATAAAAGCTTTCCAATATGGGCAAAAACTAAAAGATTCAAGACTACTAAGTCAGCCCTACAGAAAACATCTAATGAAATGTTACACAGAAGAAACTACAAAAACATAAAAAAACAACAACAAAACCAAAGCAAAAACAGATCCAGTGAATGGTTGAATCTCAATATTTCAATAGAACTGCAAAGCAAAGGATCATCAATTCTGACATAAACAACAGAAATAAATCAAAATGGCAGGAAATAAGAATCTTTTATTTATATTTTAATTGTTCTTTTTAGATATATATGATAATAGAGTATATTTTGACATGTTATACTTACATGGATTATGAATTATTCTTCTTAGACTCCCATTCTTGTGGTTGAACATGATGTTGAGTTACCCTGGTTGTGCATTCATATATGAACACAAGAAAGTTATGTCCAATTCATTCTACTGTCTTTCCTATTCCCATTCCCCCTTTCCTTCCCTTCATTCTCCTTTGTCTAATACAATAAACTTCTATTTATCTCCTGCCTCTTATTGTGTGTTAGCATCCACATATCAGAAAAACCATCCAGCCTCTCTCTCTCTCTTTTTTTTTTTTTTTTTTTGTGCCAGGGAGGGAATTGGCTTATTTCATTTGCATGATAGTCTCCAGTTCTACCCATTTACTGGTACATGCCATAATTGCATTCTTCTATATGGCTGAATAATAGTCCATTGTTTATATATACCACATTTTTTCTTATACATTCATCTGTTGAAGGACATCTAGGTTTGTTCCATGGTTTTGCTATTGTGAATTGAGCTGCTATAAACATTGATGTGGCCACATCACTATAGGATGCTGATTTTTAAGGCTTTGCACAGATACTGAGTGGGATGAGTGAATCAACTGGTGGTTCCATTCCAAGTTCTCTGGGGATTTTTTATATAGATTTCCAGAGTGGTTGCACTAATTTACAGTCCCTTTAGCAATGCATGAGTAAACTTTTTTCCCCGCATTCTTGCTAACATTTATTTTTACTTGTATTCTTGATAATTGGCATCCTGACTAGAGTGAGATGGGATTTCAATGTAGTTTTAATTGACATTTCTCTAATTATAAGAGATATTAAACATTTCTTTTATTTGTTGATCATTCATATTTCTTTTTCTGTGAAGTGCCTGTTAGTTCCTTTGCCCATTTATTGATTGGGTTATTTGCTTTTTTGAAGTTTATTTTTTTGAATTCTTTGTATATCTTGGAGATTAGTGGACTATCTCGGGTGCAGGTGGCAAAGATTTTCTTCTAATTTTTTTTTTTTTGAGTTTTGTGCAAATGTTGGGGCTTTGTATTTTTATTAACATTTTTCCTTTCACATGATTTATAATAATTTATGTAAGTTAAGAAAGAACAAAGACAAAAATATATTTTACCAACTTATTGAAGTCAAATATTAATGAAGGGTCCCATGCTACCAATATTAGCAAAAACTGGCAGCCCTCACCGATTGCCTAGCAAGGACAGACATGCTTGGGACTCCTGTAGCTTATCCTTTCAAGTCCTTTTGGCACAGGCTACCCTGCTGAGTACAGTGTGTGGGGGTTCTGGGCTGCACAGTCCCTATCTCAGGAGAACACACCAAGTATTTATTTCCTTGGTGCAGCTTTGTGCATGTCTGGCACCTGACACTCCTCACTCAGTAGAATTTATAAACATTACTATCCTCTCTCATCACATTGTTGATTGTTTTCTATGCTGTAAGGAAGCTTTTTAGTTTGATACCATTCAATTTATTGATTCTTAATCTTAATTCTTGCACTTCAGGATTCTTGATGATAAAGTCAGTTCCTAAATTGACATGACAGTGATTTGAGTCTACTTTTTCTTCTAGTGGGCACAGGGTCCAAAACCTAGGTCCTTGATCCGCTTTGAGTTGAATTTTATGTGGGGTGATAAAAGGGATTAAATCTCTTTCTTCTATATATGGATTTCCATTTTTCCCAGAACTGATTTTTGAAGAGGTTACCTTTTCACTAATGTATGTTTATGGCTTTTCACTAATGTACGTTTATGGCTTTTTACCTTTGTCTAGTATAAGATGACTTTATTTATGGGCATTTGTCTCTGTGTCTTCTATTCTGTCCCATTGGTCTTCATGTGTTTTGGTGTCAATACCAAAGCTGTTTTGTTACTACAGCTCTGTAGTATAATTTAAGATTTGGTATTGAGGTAGCTCTTGCCTCACTTTTCTTGCTGAGGATTGCTTTGGCTATTCTAGGTCTCTTATTTTTCCAAATAGATTTCACAATTGCTTTTACTATTTATATGAAGAACATTATTGGAATTTTAATAGGAATTGCATTAAATCTGTATAGTGTTTTTGGTAGTATGGCCATTTTGACAATATTGATTCTAGCTGTCCAATAACATTGGAAATCATTCTACCTTCTAAGATCTTCTTCAATTTCTTTCTCTAGTGTTCTTCAGTTTGTATTGTTGAGGACTTTCTACTCTTTGGTTAGATTGATTTCCAAGATTTTATTTCCATAAGAATACTGAATACAAATTATTTCAATTCTCCAATTAAACGTATAGACTGAGTATATTTAAAAAAATCCAATTATATGTTTTCTAAGAGAGACTAAACTTACAGGCAAAGGTATTAACATGCTGAACGTGGAAGAATGGAAAAAAATTACATAATGTAAATTAAGACTAAATGCAAGCAAAAGTCACTATTCTTATATCTGACAAAGTAGATTTCAAAGTCAAAATTAATCAGAAGATTCAAAGAGTACTAATCCATAAGGACAAGATAAATTGATTGTAAACATTTATGCCCCAAATATCATAAAACAAACCTTACTCATTATAAATATTCAAATAGACCCTAAATACAATAATGGTGATTTCAACAAAACATTCTTACTAAGAGATAGGTCATACAGAATTAACCAAAGTAAAAGCTCTTGAGAATTAAAAATACTATTAAAAATGTATTGAACAGGCATCTATAGAATATTCCATTCATTGACAAATGAATTCAGTTTCTTCTCAACAGCACATGGAATATTCTCTAAAATAGATGATATTTTAAGACACACACAGCTTCTTAGCAAAAATGAAAATGCCAAAATAATTTGTCATCTTATTATATCTTCATGAATTAAAATTAGAAGTCAATCAAGATCTAAACAGAAACTGTTTAAAACAGAGAAAAAGTGAATAATACTTTGTAAATGAGGAATGCTTCATAGAAGAAATCATGGTGAGGACTGAGTGTGTAGCATTTGAGTATATAAAGAAAAGTGCCTAAATAATTAATCTAATGTTGCATTTTAAGGCCCTAGTAAAGTAAGAACAAGCAAATTCCAGAACTGGTAGAACACCTGGAATAATTAGGATCAGAGGCTAAATTAAGGAAATTGAGAATAAAATAATTCAAAGAATTATTGCAACAAAATGTTGGTTCTTTGAAAAGATAAATTGGATGGATAAATTCTTAATCAAACTAACCAAACAAAGAGACAAACTCCAATCAACAAAATTGCAGATGAAAAAGGAGATAAAAGAGGCACAAATTAAATTCATAAGATCATAATGAACTATTATGTGAAATTATATTCTAATAAACTGGAAAATCTAGAAGACATTGACAAATTTCTAGAAATACATGTCCTGCCCAAATTGAATCAATAGAATATAGAAAACTTAGACTGAGAGAAAGTAATAAAATTGAAGTAGCACATAAAAATCTTCCAACAACAACAACAAAAAATCACAGGAACAGATGGATTCTCAGTTAAATTCTAACGGAACTTTGGAGACAAGCTAATACCAGCCCTCCTTAATTATTCCATGAAATATAAATGGAGGGTGCACTGCCAGATTTGTTCTATGAAGCCAGTAATGTCTGGATATTAAAATTAGATAAAGACACATCAAGTAAAGAAAACTATCAACCAATATTCCTTGTGAACATAGATACAAAAATACTAAATAAAATACTATTAATCTGTTTTCACAAAGACATTAAGAAGACTATACACCATTTTCAACTTGTTTTTATCTCAAGGATGCAAGGTTGATTTAACATACTCAAATCAATAAATTTGATTTATCCAATAAATTTACATAAGGGCAAAAATCAAATGATAACCTCAATAGGTACAGAAAAGCCTTTGAAAAAATTAAGTACTCATTCATGACATAATCACTGAAGAAACTAGGGATAGAAGAAACTTACATGATTGTCATAAACTCTACATAGTATAAACAGAAAACGAACATCATACAGAATAGAGAAAAACTGGATGAAATTCCTATAAAATCAGGAAAAAGAATTTGCACTTTTACCACTCCTATTTAACATAGTTCTTGAAAATATAATCAGATCAATCAGGCAAGAGAGGCTAATTAAAGGATACAAATGAGAAACAGAATGAATCAAATCATCACCATTTGACAATGACATGATCTTACAAGTAAAAGACACCCCCAACAAAATAAAGTGCACTAGAAGAATTCTAGAGCTGATAAACAAATTCAGCAATGTATTAGGATACTAAAATGTTGGTGGGACTGCAAATTGGTGCAACCACTCTGGAAAGCAGTGTGGAGATTTCTTAGAAAACTTGGAATAGAATACCATTTGACCTACTTATTCCACTCCTTGATCTATACACAAAGAATTTAAAGTAAGCATACTATAGTGAGATAGCCACATCAATGCTTATAGCAGTTCAATTCATAGTAGCCGTACTATGGAACCAATCTATGTGTCCTTCAAAAGATGAATGGATAAAATAATGTGGGATATATACACAATGGAATATTACTCAGCCATAAAGAAGAATACAATTATGTCATTTGCCAGTAAATGGATGGAACTGGAAAGTGTGCTAACTGAAATAAACAAGTCCCAGAAAACCACAGGTTGGATGTCCTCTCTGGTATGTGGATGCTAATGCTCAACAAGGGAGGGTAGGATGGGTAAGAATAGAAGTTCATTGGATTAGATAAAGGGGAATGAAGAGAAGGGAGGGTTAATGGGAATAGGAAAGATAGTAGAGTGAATTGAGGAAAACTTTCCTTTGTTCATAAATGAATACACAACCAGTGTAACTATACATCTTGTACAACCAGAAGAATGTGATCCTAATCGGAATGAGTTGTACTCCACATATGTATAATATGTCAAAATATACTCTACTGTAATGTATATCAAGAAACAATAAATTAAAAAAGGAAAGAAAAGTTGCTGGGCATGGTGGGACATGTCTGTAGTTCTAGAGGCTGGGGAGGCTTAGGTGGGAGGATAACAAGTTCAAAGCCAGCCTCAGCAAAAGTGAGGCACTAAGCAACTCAGTGAGACCCTGTCTCTAAATAAAACACAAAATAGGGCTGAGGTGGCTCAGTGGTCAAGTGCCCCTGAGTTCAATCACTGGTATCTTTCCCCTCCCCCCCAAAAGAATAAAAGTTAAAAATAATACAAAAGCAGTAGCTTTCCTAAACTCCAATGATGAATCTGTTGAGAAAGAAATCAGAAAAATCATTTCATTCACAATAGTCTCAAACAAACAAATGTCCTTGGGAATAAATCTAATCAATTAACCAAGAACTCTGCAATGAATACTATAAAACACTAAATATATAAATTAAAGAAAATCTGCAAAGAAAAGACCTCCTGTTTAACCTAGGGTGCAAGGAAAAACCACAGACTACAATTTTAAATCCAAATAAACGAGCTTATTTTGTGTACACAAGAGAGCTGACCAACAGCTGTCTCACCGAAAGCCGGGCCAGAGGACAGTACCTGGTCCAAGAGCAGGGAGGTTTTATAACACAAAGAGTTACGAAGGTAGGTATCTTGGGAATTTACAGCTGACAGGGTTCTGGCAAGCATAATACAGAAGCAGATAGCAAATTAATGTTCACATGGCTCTAGTTAAAGCCAGACATGGTTATCTAGTTAAAGCCAAGATTTCAGGGAGGGTAGTTATCTAGTCAAAGCCAGACAGGTCCAAGCAAGTAAAGAAATAAACTTTATATGATCTAGTGTGGAGATGAAATAAAACCAAGAATGAATAATTGATATGGCTTCAAATAAAATGCTTTTGTGCAGCATAGGAAACCATTTAAAGAATGAAGATAATCTTTTCAAGGCATTTTCTAACAGGAGATTAATATCCAGAATATATAAAGAACTCAATAGATTCCATAAATGGACAAATGAACCAAACAGATATTTCTCAAAAGAAGAAATGTAAATGACTAACAAATGTATGAAAAATTATCAATATTTTTAGAAATTAGGGAAATAGAAATCAAAACTACAGTGTTATTTCATTTCACTCCAGTTAGAATGACAATCATCTGCAATACAAATAACAATAAATTGCGAGACTGAGGAGAAAAGGTACACTCATGTATTGTTGGTGGGAATGTAAATTAATACAACTACTTTGGAAATCAGTATGAAGTTTCCTTGAAAGAATAGGAATGACCTAGCTATTCAATTCCATCATATTTATCCAAAAGAATTTTAAAAAATCAATATATGATCCTAATACATGCATACCAATGCTGATAGCAGTGCAATTCATAAGAGCCAAGTTATGGAAGCAGGCTAGGTATTCTTTCACAGACAACTGGATAAATAAAATGTAGTATATGTACACACAAAGAAGCTTTACTCAGCCATAATGAAGCATGAAATTATGTCACTTTTCTCATAAATGTATGGAACTGGAGAATATCATATTAAGTAAAATAAGCCAGATTGACAAAGACAAGGGAAGAATGCTTTTTGTCTCATTTGCAAAAACCAGAGAGAAATAAGGGAATTTGAAAAAGTAAATCTAATAAAAATGAAAGGAAGAACAGTAGAGAGAGTATCAAGGGGGAGTGAAGAGGGAATGGAAAAGGAAGAACTTTGGAATGAAATTAACCAAATTATTGCGATATCTAAGAATATCACAATGCATTCCACTCTTATATATTGTACAATTTAAAACTAAATTAATAGAAGGAAGACCATTAAAGTAGAGGGAGGGGTTCAGGGAAGACAGGAGTGGTAGAATTGAAATAGGACAAATTATGTTATATGTTTATGAATATGTCAAAATGAACCCCACGATTATGCAAAATTACAATGCCCTAATAAAAAATAAAGAAAAATGAAAAGATTATATAAAAATGAAGAAATTTGGAGAACTCTGGTGCACCTATTACATTTAGTAATATTCAGTGAGTCCCAGTGGGAAGGAAAGGAGAAAGAGTAGCAGAGGAGATGTTTAATGATTAATGACTAAAATTTTATCCAATTAAAGATAAATCAATGATATGGATTTCTAAGAGATGCAATCAAACACAAGAAGAACAAACACTAAGGGAATTTTACATAGGCACGTCACAGTCAAACTGTTGCCAAAGGGGCAGATAGAAATTTAACAGTGGCAAGATCAAATGGATCATCCTACAGAGGAGAACCACAATAAGACTGACACATGAGTTCTCACAAGAAGAAATGGAAGACAAGGGGAGACCATACTAAAAGTGTTGAAAGAACGTATTTTCAGCCAAAGATAGTATATCATATTTCAAAAATAAATGTGATATAAGATTGGTTTTGTTAAACAAGACCAAGATAATTGATTGCTAGCAAATCTTCCTTACAAGAAGATTTCCTTACACACATATTTTTATATGTGTGTATATACATATATATATACAAACACATACATATATTTTGAAAGAGTCGTGTGTATTTGTGTGTGTGTACGTACATGCACACACAAAATAGGCTATTTTGGGACAGTCTTACTTTATTTTATTAGCATTATACTAACATTAACCCAAAATAGATTTGGATAATTTAAAATAAACATGAGAATACTTATAAATATTAGTAATGTGTAGCTGTGTGTTTACTTAACAATATAGATGTTTAATTTGTATATTAAAATATGTCAATGTAAAGAAAGGCAGTAAAGCTAAAATAGACAAAGGAGATATACAGTGTTCAGAAAATAACAGATGTGAAAAATAAACTGATGTAAAATAGCAGATGTAAATTCACACATATGTATACACGTGTAACTTAATTATGTGTAATTATACATGAACTAAACATATTTTGATATTGATATTTTTAGTGGTCAGGAGCATGCACTTTTGAGTAAATCTTTTGGATTGAATCTAAGCTATATTATCTGTTACTTAGAAGACTCTAGTGACTTACTTAGCCTTCTCAAAGACTTAAATAAGTGATCTGTAAAGCAGGCTTAAATAGCAAATGCTATTTTGAATTGGTTATAAAAAAGGTGAGTTGCTGTACAACTAAATAACTATAAATTATTTAGTGCAGTACCAAAAATAGTTGGTATACTCTGAAGAATTAGAAATAGATACTAATTCAACATTCTCAATTTTTATATGATTTATTAAGTTTTATATAAATTAATTCACAAATCAGAAATGGAGTATTTGCCTCAAAATTGTGGTCATAATGTATCATGTAAACTTTTGATTCTTAGCTTTTCATAATGTCTTCCTCTTATGGGAACTGTGATGGTATTTGACTGAGGTCTAGGAGAGATTTCCACATTACTTTCTCATGACTGTGATTTATTCTTGTATGCTCAAGGTAGGTCCCAATGAGTGACATCAGTCTCCAAACAACATCAGAAGAAACAGGCTTTTCTGTAACTTTCTGTCTGATATGTTGGATACTGGTTATTTCCTTGTTTCTGTGGTTAATACACCCAGGTCACAATTCAGAAATACCACACATCTGTGCTGTGCTACTTGCCCCTGTGATTAAGCACTCTTGCCTTCCATCTTCCTGAGCGTCTATGGTCCTCAAAAGATGCTTATAAAACAAATGCTTATAATAGACCATGCAGTGTGAATTATACTATAATTGCATCAAGCACTCCATCTTTCCTTTTGACCTCATTCTCTTTTCCTTTCCAATCTCACACTGAGTTTTCAGTTATTTATTTATTTACTAATAAGTAAATAAATTCACTTTATTTATTTATTTCATTTTATTTATTTACTTCAGTTATTTATTTATTTATTTATTTTCAGACAAAGTCTAGTTATGTTTCCTAGGCTGATCTTGAACTTGTGGTTGCAAAGAAATCCCCCTGCCTCAGCCTCCCAAGTAGCTGGGACTACAGGCATGTGCCATCCTACCTGGCTACATTTTGATCTTTAATGCCCCTTTGGCCATACTCTCACTTATCATTCTGACATAAACAATCCTTTCAAGTCCTACATTCACATTTTCTTTAATAAATCATAATTTTTACATGCCACCCTTTCTACTTAATAAGGAACAATAGTGTCAGCATATATGTAGATTTGGTAAAGTTACAGTGCACCATTTAATTAATGTGGGTTTTGCTTTCATTTTAGCAAGTGACATTTTTAAAAATGAGTAATAAATGAAAGTCATGGATGAAATCCAACTGACTACATTCAAAAGAAAACAAGTGCAAAAAAGGGCAGAGTTGGAGAATACTTACTCAGTGTTCTTTTGAGGACACTTCTGAGATTAGTTAGGTTATCAGAAAATTTTTTCCATATAAAGTTGTTCCTATAGTACCTCAAATTTGCATAACAAAACCTTATCACTATACACAATACTACTTTACTATTACACCCAGTTTTAACATTTCTCTGTAATTCAGGGTCCAAATAAAATCAAATACTTTTTGGGACATTCTTCACCAGTACCAGGTACAAAGCTACTCAAGAGATCCAATTAGTGAATTAATTTCAAAGGAAGATAACTGTTCTTTTTTATTGGAAATGCTTATTATGGCTACATACACCAACATGAAAACACTATATTAATTTATTATCATGTATAGGTAAACAGGAATTTTTAAATTGAGAAATAGGAAATATATGTAACTGATTTGACTTGAAAATTCAAATAAAAGCAAAAATGCGTCTTAAATCTCAGTAAATCCAACCCTTTTCATTTGTCATACTTGGCTACACATAGTTATATGGACATCCAACACCTCTCCTTAAATACAAAATCATCAATTGGGGACCATCTTAATAGTTCATAAAACAATTAGGATGTTGGAATATATTTTGTCATTTAATGTGTGGTCATACTATACCACAGTTCAACAGAAAACCAAACTAGAAAATAGTTTGACAGGGGCCAATATAAAAAAAGTACTTACTGGATAGAATTTTTAAAATATTCCATGAAATTAAAATCACACATCTTTGTACCAACATTTATATTAAGATAAAAATACAATCCAAAATAAAAATAGGAATATTAAGGAAACTTTGAGAAAATCCCAATTATAACGTTTCCATGTGACCTAGTTTAATAGTATTTTGTCGATTACATTTCTTTTCATTATAGCACAACAACCATGCCTGAAGATCTAGTACCTACACAGGAAGGAACTCTGTAAAAACCAGAACCTGATTATAGGTACAGTCTACATACATACTGGATGTTCATTTAATTGTCCATATATATCTTCCAGTTCCTTTTTTTGAAAGTGCAAATATATACCCTGGTTGTACAATGAAACTTAGAGTAAGAAAAGGTAAAACTTTCACCTTGTATGAAAGAGTATTCAGTGACTGAACTGTGTCTTTTATTCAAAAATTGTGTAAATTATATGACTTGGAAGTAAAATAATTTTAATTATATTCTGGTTAGCAGTCAGAATATAAATTAACAAGTGGAATACACTTGTTCATTTCAATAATATTAAAAAAGAGGGAGTTTTATTTTAAATATAATTGTCAGTTCAACTTTGGTAACTTAGTGGTAAAAGTGGTTTTAGTTCTGAATAACTAAAGATTTTCAAGAAGAAATGATACACTATATTCAGCCATGTTGTTTGTAATAGGAATAACAAAAGAAAAGCCAAAGAATGAGAATGATTGACTTATTTTTTTCATCAATGTTTTGTTGTTCTGTTCAAATATACATAATATATTTTTTTCTGACTCTGAGGACGACTTCTTCCAAATTTGCTACCTGTTCATTCCTGGGCAAAGTTGTTGAATAACAACTTTGTTTTTTGTTGCCTAACACTTCTATTTGTTTACCCAAAGAGTCTCCAAATTAGGATAACCTAAAGGAACAACATGGATTTGTCATGAATCTCCTTAAGGCAGCCTTCACATCATTGTTCCTCAGGCTGTAGATCATGGGGTTCAGCATAGGGATCACCAGTGTGTAAAACACAGATGCCATTTTATCAGTATCTAATGAGTAGTTAGTTCGAGGCTGCAAATACATGAACAGCAGAGTCCCATAGAAAACCGTGACTGCCAGCATATGCGAAGCACAGGTGGAAAAGGCTTTTTCCCTTCCCTCTGATGAACGCATCCTTAGAATAGACAAAACAATGTTGAAATAAGATACCAGAACTATAGTCATAGAAAAAACAATATTTGAAGCTGCAGATATAAAGACTACTGTTTCTGGAATGTAAGTATCAGAGCAAGACAATGTTAACAGAGGCATAATATCACAATAAAAATGATTGATAACATTGGAAGAGCAATAAGACACAGAAAACACACAAGGCGTAACAACAATAGCTGTACAAAAGCCATAGAAGTAGGTGAGGGACACCAGCAGAAGGCAGATCCGCCGAGATACCACCACCATGTAGAGCAGGGGGTTGCAAATGGCTACATAGCGATCATAGGCCATCACCGCCAGCATGAAAACCTCAGCTACGATGAAAACCAGGAATCCTCCAAGTTGGGTGGCACATTCATAGTATGAAGAGGTTTTCTCACTTAGCAAGAAATTGACCAGCATTTTAGGGGCAATGATGGTAGAGTTACTGAAATTTATTATAGCCAGATGTCTGAGGAAAAAGTACATGGGGGTTTGAAGTCGAGAGTCAACACTGGTGAGGGTGATGATGCCCAGGTTCCCCATCACGGTCAG
>PVHX01023929.1:0-24867 GCA_004024805.1 Geosciurus inauris
TTTCTTGAAGTAATCTTTTGCTCCCTGTATTTGCTCTCTTATCTGTTTGTGGGAATGATCAATGGTTGCCTGTATTTTCTCTCTAATCTCTCAGTTGGAGTGATCAATTATTGCCTGTATTTGCTCTCTTATATTATTCTGTGCTTCACAGATCATTTTAATTATGTATGTTCTGAACTCATCTGACATTTCATCTACTATGCTGTCAATGGATTCTATTGTTGTAGCATCTTGGTTTGATTGGGGCATTTTCTTCCCTTGTTTTTTCATGTTTTTCATGTGTCTTCCTCTCTACTAGTGCTGATCTGAGGTATTACAGTTTCTACCCTAAAATCTTATAGTGTTCCTGCAAGTGACCAATATCTCACCTCTGGTGTAACTGGGCCTGCAGGGACCTCAGGGATGATCTTCCTGGTCCTGGCTGTTGACTCTAGATGGATGTAGGCAGGGACAGCCACTGGTTGGTAGATGGGGGGCTGCAGTGGGGATCGTGGCCAGTCTTCTCCTCCGTGCATGTGCGGTGGGTCCCAAATGGTGTTTGAGATGACACAAATTAAGGTTTCAAGAGAAATATCATGTCTATTTAAGAAAAACAAATTAAAATCAAATTTGGCCCTCCAGAATTGTAAACTAGTTTGTGTCACAATGTGTTGTTCCAGTCGTTGCACAAACTGAGGCTGAGGACTTAGTGGGTAAGAGGCTAGCTTGAGGGACACAACTGGGAGCCTGTGGAGAAAAAGAGACTGAGAAGATTTAAAGTTCATTGAAGAAACAAAGAAGAAAAAGTGAACTTTCTTTTATTATGCTGCCTTTCTTCCTGGAAACATTTCATGGGTTTTTCACAAGGTTGCCAAGGATAACCATGGATAAAGCACGCTCCCAATCTTCATGCTTAACCTCCCTTCCTAGACAGAGTTTTTGTTTTAAATTTCACATGAGTAGCAAAGGAATCTGTGCTCCCTCTTTAAGCAAGATAAATTCTGTGTGCCTCCAGACGTATTTCCTGGACTTACTTCCAGGGTTGGGGATGGAGCTCAGTGATAGAAACTTACCTGGCATGTGTGTTGCCTGGGACAAGATTCTGAGGAATGTAATATAAATGTGTGAGTGAATGAATGGAAACCAAAAAAAAAAAAAAAAAAGTCAAGCAAAAACATGTTTATTTTTATTTTTTATTTTTTAAATATTTATTTTTTAGTTGTAGGCAGACAGAATATCTTTATTTTATTTTTACGTGGTGCTGAGGATCGAACCCAGTGCCCAGTGCCTCACGCATGCTGGGTGAGCACGCTACCACTGCGCCACAACCCCAGCCCCAGCAAAAACATGTTTATAAGATGATAGTAACATGAATATTTTTCTAATGGAAATTTTAACAGTTGATGTCAGAAGAAATATCACAAGGTACCCAAGTGGACACAAGTTAAATCTTTGAACATAAATTTTGTGCATGTTGAGAATTTACTCATTATCAGATAATTCCAGCCTTATGAAAGTAAAAACAGATGATTGTGGTGGCCTGTGTTAACAGTGATTCCAGAAGCAGAAGCTATAGGTTCACATAGGTATAGGTATATGAGTCAGCCCTGAGTGAACAGTCAAGACCATGAGGGGGAAAAATGGCTGAGAGCAATGAAAAGTAATGGAAGAAATAGAGAAAAGTTGAGTTTCTTTAGAAGATAAAAGCAGCACAAAAGAGAGAAATAAGAAGAAGGATAATGAAATGATTTTTTTCAGATCTGAAGATTGAACATAGGTGCACGGTACTTTGCAGTCCTTGCCCATTTTATGTTTTATTTTGAGGCAGATCTTCATTGTTGCCCAGGATCACTTTGGATGTGCCATCCTCATATTCTCCAGCCTCAGCCTCTCTAGTTACTGGGCCATTTCTTTAAATACTAATATGGCTATCAAATCTGAGTTTCCTCTTTAAGTGAAATAAATTCAGTATGCCTCTGGTTGCCTACCACCAGCTTAGCTTTGCAGGGAAATACTGAGAACTGTGTACCTTGAAGTGCTAACTATCCAGGATTGGAAGAGAGCTCAGGGGTAGAGCCTGTCTTTGGAATTTGTGATGCCTATAATTAGATTCATAGCATGCAGTATAAATGAGTGAATTAATGGCAACCACCCTCCCTGCAAAATAAGACAAAACAAAAATACTTATGGGATGCTTTAAGTCTCTAATACTTTGTTTCCTGGTAGAGAGGTTAGCTACTGTTGGTGCCAGAAAAAATATCAAAGTGTGTTCATGAGGACACAACTCAAATTTTTGTAGAGAAAGTTTGTGCATAATCAGGATGAGTAAATTAGAAGATAATTTTAATTTTCCACAGCCAGAATCAGGCATGTGTGGGAACCTGTGGTACCAGTGATTCCAGAAGGTGGGACTGGGAGAGCATATGAATGCAGGCATAGAAACACAGCTTGGAAGAGCACAATCAGGAGTCTGAGGACAAAAGGAAATGTTGATAAGAATGAAAAGTCACGGAAGAAATCATGAAGGAAAAGTTGAGCATCTCTCTTTTATGCTGCCTTTCTTCCTGGAAGCTTCATATTGTTGGGGAACATGAAGTCTCTTCTACCTTGAAGTGCTAAACTCCCATGATTAGGGAGGGAACTCTGTGGTAGAGCTATTCCCTGGGATGTGCTATGCCTGGGAATGGATTCTCAGGACTGCAGTATAAATTAGTGAATGAATGAATGACAGTCAGAAAACAATGTAAGGCAAAAAAAAAAAAAAAAAAAAAAAGCATTTTTGGGATGGGAGTAACCTACAAAATTTTTTGCTAGTGGATAATTTAACTACAGCTGGTGCCAAAAGAAATGTCTTTGTGGTAGGCTGGGGTGCCAGTGATAGGAGTGGCAGCCTGTGGTACCAGCTTTTCCAGAAGCTGAGGCTGGGGGTCATGTGAGTGCAGGAGCACAGGCCTATGATCATCCAACACAGTGGAGAAACTGAGGAGAAAAATAATGGGAGAGAAGAGCAGAAAATCACAAAGAAGAAAAAATCATTTCTCTTTCTTCCTTGAATAAAGATAGCATTAAAGAGGGAATTAAAGAATAGAGTGGTAGAGGGAAAGAAAGAAACACAAAATTATTTTTTATGAAGCTGAGGAGTGAGCCTAGGTTCATGCCATCTGCAGCTCCAGCCTCTTTTATGTTTTACACAGGAGGCAAGGTCTCCTGAGTCTGTCTAGTATCACATGCTCCCATCTCAGCCACCCTAGTCACTGGAAAGTTTCTTTAAAAATGAACATGGATATCAGCCGGGCGCGGTGGTGCAAGCCTGTAATCCCAGCACTTAGGGAGCCTGAGACAGGAGAATCGCGAGTTCAAAGCCAGCCTCAGCAATGGCGAGGCACTAAGCAACTCAGTGAGACCCTGTCTCTACATAAAACACAAAATAGGGCTGGGGATGTGGCTCAGTGGTCGAGTGCCCTGAGTTCAATCCCTGGTGCCAAAAAGAAAAATGAACATGGATATCAAAGAAACATGTGCTTCATGTTTAAGGAAGAAAACCAAGATCTTTGTGCCTCAGTTTGTATTTCCTGGGGTTAATTTTTTGGGGGAATACAAAGCCTCTGTGCCTTTAACTTCTCACCTCTCAGTTCTGGGTGGAGCGTAGTTTTGGAGGCTTTCCCCCAAGTGTGTAATGCCTGAAATTGGCTTCCCAGGACTGTGATATAAATAAGTGAATCAGTGAAGGGGTGAATGGCAGCCAAAGAAACAAAATCAGCCAGAACAATAAAGCGTGGGATGCTAGTAACACATAGTAACATCTAGGTGAGATGTTTACTATGGTTGGTGCCAGAAGAAATATCAAAATTTATTCAAGAGGACAGTTAAATCTTTAAAGAGAAAGTTCTATGGCTTAAGGAGGAATAACTTAGAAGATAATTCAGACTCTGTGGAGATACCTCAGAAAACTTGGAATGGAACCACCATTTGACCCAGCTATCCCACTCTTTGACTTATACCCAAAGGACTTAAAATAAGTATACTACTGTGACACAGCCACATTCATGTTTATAGTAGCTCAATTCACAATAGGTAAACTATGGAACGAACCTAAATGCCCCTTTGACAGATGAATGGATAAAGAAAATATGATACACATACACAATGAAATATTACTCAGCCTTAAGTAAAAATGAAATTATGGCATTTGCAGGTAAACGGATGGAACTAGAGAATATCATGCTAACATAAGCCAACCCCCCAAAACCAAAAGCTGAATGTTTTCTCTGATAAGCGGATGCTAATCCATAGTGAGGCAGGGGAATAGGGAACGAAGGAATTTTGTTTGTGTAGAGGGTAGTAAAGGGAGGGTTGAGGCTGTGGGGATGGGAGTGACAGTAGAAAGAGACAGACATAGCTGGGCGCCATGGTGCACGCCTGTAATCTCAGCACTTTGGGAGGCTGAGTCAGGAGAATCGTGTGTTCAAAGCCAGCCTCAGCAACAACAAGGTGCTAAGCAACTCAGTGAGACACTGTCTCTAAAATAAAAACATAAAATAGGGCTGGGGATGTGGCTCAGTGGTTGTGTACCCCTGAGTTCAATCCCTGGTACCAAAAAAAAAAGATGGACATTATATGTATGACTGCACTATTGGAGTAACTCTGAACCATGTACAGCCAGAGGAATGAGAAGTTGCACTCCATCTGTGTACTATGTGTCAAAATGCATTCTATTGTAAAATTAATAAATTAATTAAAAAAAAAGAAAAAAGAAAAGTAATTCAGATTTTCCAAATCAGAAACAGGTAGTTGTGGAAGCTTGTGATACCCATAATTCCAGAAGCCTAGACTAGGGTTTTACCTGAGTGAAGCTGTTATGGCTCATCATTGGGGAACACAGCTGGGATACTTTGGAGAAAGAGCTGAGAGGAATTAAAAGTCATGGAAGAAACAGAGAAGGGAAAGTCAAATTTCTCTCTTTTAAGAAAGGTGGCATAAGAAAGATAAATAAGGAAAGAGAGTGGAAGAGAGAAGGATGGAGAGCAAAAAATAATTTGTGTGTGTGTGTGTGTGTGTGTGGATATGAAGATGGAAACCAGAGAACGCTACCTTGCAGCCACAGCCTTTTTGCCTTTTTTTTGAAGTTGAATACTTTATTTAATTATTATTTCGCTGCAGAGCTGTTGCTTCAGTGTATAAAAATAACACCAGCAAGTGCAGTATATTATAAAATTAAGACAGTATTGTTCTTCTGACACTGCATGACAAACACTTTCCTTCACTCCTCGTTTTTTCCAATGGGAAGATCATTAAGTATATTGACTCCAATCCAAGGATGGTTTTAAGCAAGTTACAGTATTATATAAAGCTAATATCAAGATTATTCTTGAATTACATGTTTTTTGTAAGTAGTTTTTACCATAAATAATTTCATAAATTCTGAATACCAGAGCCTCAAGCTTACTCTAACAATCATAAGAAATTGTAAAAAAAGATGCATATTGTGTTTATCTGGGATCCCTGGGAAGTCAAGCTTCTTCCAGTAGCACTGCTTCTTCCAGTAGCAGTGTTGAGAGTCGTCTCGTTTTAAGTCTTCTATCCACCACTAAATTAAGACAACTGTGCTGAAGCTATTCCACACGAGTTTTCTTAGGGTGCCATTTTCATTCCACAGTAGATTTTGTGCATTTCTCAAATGCCTCTTCACTCATCAAGTCATCTAGTTCTCAAGGGTAACTTGTGTCATCTTCATCAGCCAACCATCTTCATAGCAAGTTTTGTTCACAAGACCTGGGATTTTTGCAAGTGCCTCATTAATTTCAGTTACTTCTCCTGATAGAGGAGAATAGAGTTCACACTTTGCAAAGCACCAGACTTATCTTGCTTTTCAATTTTGTCCCAATTTCAGGCATACTGCAGTAAACATCTCCAAGCGCTTCCTGTCAAAATTGCTGTTTCCCAGTGTTTCAATACCATTTTCTGTTGTTATCCACTCATGTTTCTCTGTGAAATTATGCACCAAGAACAGAGCAAGTCCCATGCAAATCTGCCAGGGCACAGTGGGCACTATGCTATAGGCTGCAGCTGGCATGTTTCATGCCACTCCCAGCACCATGTTTGCAAGGCTACTGAGGGTCACCATGTCAGAGTGAGTCCTTTTTTGTGAGACAGTGTCCCATGAGGCTGCCCAGGATCACTTGCAACATGCCATCCTCCCATTCTCCAGCCTCAGCTTCCCTGGTCACTGCTCAGAGTATCCTTTGAGTTACACATAGAAAGGAAACATGCACAGGTACCACAGGAAATCTGAGCTTTCTCTTGAGGCTAGCTAAATAAATTTTGTGTGCCCCAGGCTGTCCTCCTAGTCTTAGTGGTGATGGGGAAAAGGGAGTCTTCCATACCATAAACTGCTTACCTCCCAGTGCTGTGTATGGAGTTCAGTGGTGGAGACTTTCCCTGGAATGTGTGATGTCTGGGATGGATTCCCAGGGCTGCAATATACATGAGTGAATGAATGCTGAGTGAATGACAACCAGGAGACAAAATCAGGCTAGGACTGGGGTTGTAGCTCAGTGGTAGAATGCTTGCCTAGTACATGTGAGGCACTGGGGTCAATCCTCAGTACCACATAAAAATAAATAAATGAAGATATTGTGTCTGTCTACAATTAAATAAATTTTAAAAAACAAAATCAGGCTAAATAAAAATGTTTATATGATGCTAGTAATCTACAAATTGTTTTTCTACCTTAGAAATTAACTACAATTGATGTCAAAGAAACATCAAAATATGTTCAAGAGACACAAGTCAAATCTGCAAAGAGAATTTTCATGCAGGATCAGGAGGAACAAGGTAGAAGATAATTCAGATCTTCCAAATCAGAAATGGTAAGTGAGGTAGCCTGAGGTGCCAGTGATTTCAGAGGCTGAGGCTGGGGTTTGGGCCCCGCTTCTGGGAGCACAGTTGGGACACCATGGAGAAAAAGAGGATTTGTGAGGAATCACCATGGAAGAAACAGAAAGAAAAGTCAAGTTTTCCTCTCTCATGCTGTCTTTCTTCATCATGAACGAAATAAGGAAAGAGTATGGAAGAGAGAAGAAAGGAGAAATGAGTGAATGATAACCAAAGAAACAACATCAGGTAAAACAGAAACATTTATGAGATGCAAGTAACACATAAAATGTTTCTTTAGGCCGACTATTAAGTACTGTTAGTGGTAGAAGAAGAATTGAATTGTGTTCAAGAGGCCACACATCAAATATTTGAAGAAAAATTCTATGCGGGATCTGGAGGAACAAATTAGAAGATAATTCAGAACTTCCAGAATTACAAACAGGTAGGCCTGGAGGTTTGTGGTACCAGTGATTTTGGACTCTCAGAAGTGAGTCACATGAGCATGTGTTCCAGTGTAGCCTGGTTGAACACAGATAGGATCCTGAAGAGAAAAAGAAGGCTGAGAGGAATGGAAATTCATGGGAGAAACAGAAACAGATGAAAAAAGCTGAGTTTCTCTCTTCCTTGCTGCTGCAAATAACAGCAGCACAAATGAGAGAAATAAGGAAAGAGAGTGGAGACTGACTTCCAGCTTTATAGGTAAATCTCCAAGTGTCCCGAGGTTCTCTGGACCTGGCAAAACACTCACCATGTTCACAGTGCTGTGCCAAGTTTTGGTTTGACTTGTTTGGCAGGTACAAGGAGCCTTGCTGAAAGAGGACTGGGTTTGCCATTTGATCAACTTGGGTTCTAGTAGCTCCAGTGGACCAGCAGAGCTGGCCTCCATCTCCTCTCTTCCTGGGAGATTGATAAGGCTGAATGATGCCAACAGCCTCATGCCACCACCTTGCCTGGTCTGGAAAGAGTGCCTCCTGGTCTGGCCTGCATGGATGACTGGTCAGATTAGACAGCAGTTACTCTGGGCAGAGAAGAAGCTGTTTGGAGCCTGGGATGAGCCAGGACATACCTGGAGGGTCTGACCAAGGATGCTTCTAGTTCCCAGGAGGCTGGAAAATGAGTTTGAAGTTAGAAAATGCTCTTGGGTAATAACCCAGACTCCAGTTGGAGGAGTGTGCAGCCAGGCCTCAAACCCAACCCAGGCCAGGGTTCTCATGGTCAGAACTCCTAAGGGTTGAGATGGGTATTGGGCCCAGGCTGAGGATTGGTTGTATCTGAGTGAACACCCCTCACCCTGGTTCATCCCCCTTCAGCCCTGCCTGGGACAGTATCCTGTCCGCAGAAGCAACATCTGCCCTAGAGTACATTTGTGCTTGTCAAGAAATGAGATCCTTCTTTTTGCTTTGCAGATGGTGAAGGGTGGGGAAGCTGAGAGTGGGGCTTGAGGTTGTGCTCAGGACTCCAGCTGTGCCACTTACACCGTGTGGCCCAGGGAAGTCATCTTAATGCTCAGAGCCTGTCTCAATACCATTAACAGGGTATACACATGCTCCAGTAGAAGGCTGATATGACACTCAGGCACAATATTCACAAATGCTGTGAAAAACGTGGCTTAATTGTTTCAGGCCAAGTTTACATTCAGACAAAGCAGGCCTTGGACCTCTCCAACCTGGTCCAGAAGAATGCACTCTAAGAACTGAGCAGATGTGGCCAGCTAGCCCTGGATGGAGGAAAGAGGCCTGCCCTCAAATGCCACCCGTACTGAGGCCATCCCCTTCTCAAGGTCAGCCACACTGAAGTCTGACCCCTCCTCAAGGTTAGGATCAGGAAACAAAAATATGGTGAGCATTAGGGTTAGTGTGGAAATTATGGTTGGGGTTGGTTGGACCTGAGCTAATTTGAGGTCTGGGTTTGTGATCAGGTATTGGGTACCGGATAGGTGGGGAGGGTTTACAGAGTATATATTAAATAGAGTGCATAGTTTGTGGGCTTGGATTTAAGGTTTCTAGGGTGAGGTAAGAGCTAGGGCATAAAAAATAGGGTCAGTGTTTTAGAGTTATGGGTAGGCCAGAGGTCAGGATCAGGGTCAAACCAAGACTTCCTTAGAACTCAGCATCCATACTGTCTTAACCTTGAACACTACCTCTTATGACCTGCTCCGTGGTCCTAAACCCCTTCTCTCACAGCTTCCTGTGTAGCCCAGTATCACATCCCATGTGGCCTCAGGTGTGCCCTCCAATGCCTGCTTTCACTGACCCTGAGTTGTCCTCAACCTCCTCTCCCCATTTACTTTCCTCTACCTCCTCTCATCTCCTCCTGTGCACTCTCCCATCACCTCCTCTCAAGGACTCATGAGTATCCCTTAACCATCTCTTCTTGTGGCTTCTTTGTAGCACACCACCCCTTCTTCTCATCCCACTCTCTGTAGACTTCCACCAACACCTCTCAACTCCTGTGTGTTCCTTCACCCACTGCTCTCATATCCTATACAGCTCTCATATCCTATACACCCACTGCTCTCATATCCTATACAGTTGGGCTGGGTACTTCTACAGGGAGGCTCCCTGTGGGATCATAGAGGCTCTCAAATCCATCCTCTTCCTGCCCTACAGAGCTAACCCCATAGATGTGAAAACAGTACTTTGTTATGGCTGTTTTCTTGCTACATCTCAGCTGGACTGACCTAATGAGTTGCTCTTAGGTGTGTGCTCAGCTTCATGAAGTGCAGAACACTGGGCCTCCTCGTGCACAAAGGATCTGCAGATGCCCTTGGCCCTTTCACACAGGCAGCTGGAGAGTCTCTTTATGGGAAAACACTGTGAAATTTGCTGAAGTGTTTAAAGGGCTAGCAAGCAGCTCTGGAAAAAGTATTTAACAGTCCCAGAACCAATGTCATTCCTCTGATGACCCCCACAGCTACATGAGTGAAGAAGCAAGTCAGTCAAGTCCTGTAGGTGGTCCCTACCAGCTCTCCTCCACACTTACTTTCAGAGGAGACCATAGTCTTAACCCCTTGGCCTGCATGCAGGTGACCAGTGACGGGTGCAGCTTGGGTCTGGGAGGATCTCTCCAGTAATGTCACAGAGTCTCCACTCACCCCTCTCCCCACCAGGTGGAGCTTCCAGGTGTTGCTCTCCTGGGCCCACCAAGCCTCTGAAGTCCTGGGGGCTTTGGCCACCCCTGGGCTCCTTAGGAATTTCACCAGCACTGGGTGAGATGGCGCCCAACAGGGACCTTGGCAGTCAGTGCACCTGGTCTGTTTGCATGCCAGCCCCTGAAGACCCTGGCCTGCAGTACCCTGCACCAGGCCCCCTCCTCTGACCTCACCCTCTGGATCCTCTCTGGTTACTTCCCATGCCCCCTAGCTCCCCACCTATTCCAGGCTCTTTCTGTCACCCCTCTGTCCCAGGCTCTCCCAGCCACCCCCTGCTTCACTCCATCCCCTGTCCTATCCTGTTCCAGGCCCTCCCCAGCTCTACCACACACAGGCTCACCAGGTCACATTCTACAGCCCCACCCTGCTCCACAGCCTGCTGATTGCCGCAGTCCTACCTCTCACCTGCACCCCTTGCAGTAGCCGGGGCCTCTTGGTGCCTCCCCTGCCCCTGCTCTTCCTTTGGCCCCTGATTCCATAAAACTTCCTGCCCAACATCAGCTCTTTCTTCCCCTTTTGTCCATCTCTGGCCCTCTCCTTAGACACTGATGAGGCCACTCAGCTCTCTATACACCAGCATTCCAGGTTCAGTTGCCCTGGGCTCTTCCCATCCATCCTCAGCCCTCTCCCTACATACTCAGGCCTTCTGCGACCACCTAGTTCCCTCCCATCCTTTTGTGGCACTATCCATGACTTTTTCTCTTTCTGTCCATCCTCTGTGCACCTGGTTCACATTTCAGACCCTGAGATCTGTGAAATCCAAGCTCAAAATGGAGTCACTCTGGCTCAGGCCTGCATGTATCAGCTAACCTGCTCTTTTTGCTTCTGTGATTAATGCTTTGTATGCTTGCTTCTCACAGATGGGGGGGGGGGGCAAAACCACAGGCTGCCAGACCCCCTGGCCAGTTACCTAAAGTTCCAGGAACTGAAAGGGGACATAGGAGGCACTGTCACGGTTGAACTGTAAATAACTATAGATTGAATATCGGCCGAATCCTGTTGTTCTGAGTCATGTAGCTAGCCCACCCTATACCAACCTCCGAAACCCTCGCTTCGGGGTCACTCTCTGAAGGAAAGGAGAGCTGACCCCAATCGATTGGCCTGTGTGCCTATTTCCTCAATGAACTTTTCTGCTTCTGCAGAGTTGTCTGGGCTGCACTTCTTGGGGAAAGGTGCAGGTTGGATGCAACATTTGGTGTGTTGGCCGGGAAGCCCCTTCCTAGTTGCTCCACGTGCTCTCCTTCCTGGGAGTGTGGAACGGAGAATTGATCCTCTCTACCGAGGGGAATTAATGCCCCCTGAGGAATATAGGTCAAATCTGTATTGGTATACTATTTGGGACTCGAGGGCCAAGCTGGATGCAGCGTGTTGCCCCGAGTCAGGACTCCACCCGGGACGCCAGTGGACTCCATCTGGTCTGGTTCAGGTTTCAGGTAAGAGCTCATAAAACCATCTTGATATTAAGTGGCCACAAAGGCGTTATAGCCTCGAGATCTCTAGCCTAACTGTGGTGTGTTTATTGTTTGTCTTGTCTCTGTGTACTGTCTCCTTGTCTTTTAAAATAATGAGTCAATCTTCATCCATATCTAGCCCTTTAGATTTGATCAAATCACACTTTAAGGATTTTCAGCAGAAGGCAGCTGAATCCAGGGATGCCGTTTACTCAGGTAAACTAACCACTTTCTGTTCCCTTGAATGGCCCACATTCAAGGTCAGATGGCCTCTGGAGGGGACCACCAAACTCCCTACTGCCTACCGGTTCCAAAAAAAAGAAATCATTTTTGGGCAGCCTGGCCACCCAGATCAAATACTAACCAAAGGAAAAAAAATGGTTAAAAAGGTTTTTAGCTATGCTCACTAAAACCAGAGAGTATACAAAAACATTTTGTCTAGGAAATGTGGCTTTTGTCTCTCAGTCAGCCCCAAATATTCACAGAAACCTCCAAAAACTTACTGGAGGTGACCCAAAAGTTTTTAGCCATGATGGTCCAGGTAATAAATGTTTTTCAAAATGCCAGGCTAAGATTTTGGTGGCCACTGTCCAAAAGACCAAAAAAACTAGTTTAGAATGGGACCCTGAGCTGAGGGGCGTCTCCCAAGGGGACCAATGGAAGCAGACTCCCGTGCTGCCTCTTTGGGAGATTCCCTCAGGAGAAATGGGGCCCCATTTGTCTATATTCCCTTAACTATTTTCACCTCTGATAAGTGGGACCACATCAGGACGAAAACCAGGAAGGCTTTTAAACTTCTATTTTTGAGTTCTTAATTTTGATCAGCTGCTCTAAATTAATATAGTTTTCTGATTAGGCCTATTTTACAAGTGTTAGCTCTCAATCTAATAGGTTTTAAAAAAGATAAGCTACAATTCCTTTGTTTGTTTGTTCTGTGTAGGTACACCAGTCTATTGTCAGTCTACATGTATTGCCATGTCTACATATGTTTGGTACCAAAATTGACATATGAGCTCATAAATTAAAATTTAAAAAATAAAATGGATCCAAATACCTTTGGTTCAGTTGATTCAAAAAGTTCAATTTAAATTGGGTAAACAAATAAAAATAAAAATGTCTTTAAAAGTTACTAACTCACAAGGTTCTCTAGGTGGTCAATTGTTAATAAAATGTTGATGTCTATAAAATGTTTACTATTCATTGTTTCTAGGATTTTTCTTCAACAGGAAAAAAATGATGCTATTAATTGCACTTGTCTAATATTTTGGTTTTTTAAAAAATAAGTAAATTAGATCTGACATGTGTGAGATTGATCATAAATGTGTTTGTTAAAGACATCTAAATGGTTTATAAAGTTAAAATGCTAACTGTTAAATATAACATCAAATACTCTTTTTTTTTTTTAATTTTTTTTGGTTGTTGATGGATCTTTATTTATTTTATTTATTTGTATGTGGTGCTGAGAATCAAACCCAGTGCCTCATGCATGCTAGCCAAGCGCTCTACCACTGAGCCACAACCCCAGCCCTCAAATACTCTTAACTCCTTAAATTCCTTAAGGTAATATGCTTAAACACATTATTGATGTTTTCATAAACTGGTAACATTAAAAAAAATTTAAAATTACTTTATGTCTTAACTAAAAACCAGGTTATATAAAGGGTATAAATGTTTCAACAATTCCATCTTATTAAAATAAAATAAGATATATTTAGTAAAAAAAATTCTGGGTAAAAAAGTCTTCAAGTCTTCATATAGTAAAGTTATAATACATCTAAGTAAACAATAAAAGGATCTAAATGATAAAAAAAGGTCTATGTAAGTAAAGGACAAGTTTGTGTGTAACTAAGTTGGTTATATATAGGTAACACAAATAGTTAAAACTATTCAAGGTTTTTCCCTAAGGTCAAATATTAATATACTGGTATAAACCAAAGTTTAATCTGTTAAAATGACAAAAATTTCTTAAAACATTAATTCACTACTAACATTGTGTTTGTTAAGTTTTATTCTCAGAACAACTAGTCTTGGAGAAATTAAGGTTTGTACCACTCTGGTTAAACAGCAACTGGTATTTTACAGTATTGTATTACATTACAGAATCTAGATTTTCTTTAAGTACTAAACTTGATTAATATAAAATATGAATGTAATTATGGTGCTATTACTCTTCTTTACATATTAAATATCTTTCAGGTATACAAGTCTTTAAAGTAAAAAATTTAAAGGAACATTTTATCAAGCTGGTGTTCTACAAACTAAAGTTGCCTGTAATGATAAACTTAGACTTATAGAAATGACAAATTTTATTGGAGATTTATTTATATCATTTGATGTTTTGTAACCAAACCTAAACCTTATGTTACCTTTTATACCGAAATATAGAAATGTAAAGGTATTTTTAAAAGATAGTGAGAACTTGATCTGTTTAATGGTTAATATTGTAGCTGACATTCCTATAGACTCAGAAACTGTTTGTCAAAATAACTCCAAAGTAGGCCAAACTTCAGTTCATTTAAAGTTGTATATCTCAAACAGGGGATATGGATATATAACCCAGATTAAGCCATCTATAGACAGATAGTAAATAAAAAGGTAAAAATAACTATAAAGTTATAAACATTAAGTTAAAGCCCAGTACTCTTTAAGACTGGTAAGACTGGCTTGCTGCAGGTTTAAGACCAAGGTTTAAATATTAAGGTTAAAATAAGGGGCCTAAGAAAGCCAATATTTGGCTCTTGCCTGAATCAGTGTCAGGCAAGAACTGAGTCAGCCTGAACCTTAAAAAAAGGGGAAGAGCTTTACAACTCTGGGCCACATAACCTTCCGATCAGGGAGATTAATGAGACCACTAGAGAACAGAAAGCCAGTCAGTGTACATGCTGTAAAAGAGGAGGGTCACTGGAAAGGGGAGACATCCCTGATGGATCCAAGGGAAACCACATGGTCAGTGAGACCTTGACCTATCCTAGTGCAGATGACACTAGCAGTGCTAGGAGGCTGCTCACAAGTTCCCCAAGAGTGTCCCACAACAACACTCAGCTGACTCTTACCAATAGATAAAAACAAGGTCCATTTGAACATCTTGATCTTGAACACCTAGCAAAAACAGTTAAAACCAAAACACAACCATTCCTGGGTATTTAAAAAAATATATATAGTTATTTGTAACTTAAGATGTACACTTGGGTTAGCCCCCCAAGAATAAGTAAGACTGGAGACAACAAAAGAGAGATTTGTAAGCAAGAGTGCCTGATAATTATCAAAAGAAGCCTGTCAGAATCAAAAGTTGTTAGTCAATTCAAGGCCTACAGATCTTCCTAACCTCCAACATAGGTAGGCTTAGTCAATGTTTACTAGTATAATTCTCTAGCCCTAAGTAAAGTACTTAACTAAATATTATGTATACATTCCTGATAACTCTAGCAATACAGAAGATTTATATTCCCAAATAAAGGCCTTAGGCATTCTTTAGACCTTGTTATGGGGATAACTTCTTAGTTCTTACACCTGCTGGTGAGAAATTATTGATTTCTATTATCTTCATGATCTTTATTGACATGTTCCAGATGCTACAACATTTATTGTGTATTGATCTCATTTCAGTGCTCATATCTTTTGTTTCTCTCATAAAAGCACCACCCCCATGTAAATTTACAACCTGTTCTTCCTAAATCAGACTTTTATCATGGACCCCTTGACCTGATTTATAAAAAGGGACTCCAAACTGCTGCCCCACTGCACATCACCCCCTCTCAGCTCGAAGCAGCAAGAGCGGTCGTCGCCCTTTTCCTTACAGCAGAAGGAGTTCCCTAAAATTAGAGGAAAAATACAATCAATGTAAATGTGTAATTGGGCCAATTCACAAAATGAAAGCTGGTTTGGGTCCAAAAAAAAAAAGTTGTAAGATATGAGCTGCTAAAACAACGTATTCTGTCAGTCCAACGCCCCCCTCTAATCAGACAAAATCTAATGTTACTCAGGACTATTGGTTAATTTCTATGTGGCTCCAGAGGACATTTGGTTTGTCTGTTTATCAAAAATAACTCTCTGCATCAATGCCTGGTATTTTTAAAATAATGTGTCAAAGAAACTTTGTGTTCTAGTACACATTTTGCCACAAATATATTAATATAAAAAAGACTATTGTTAATGGGACTAGGATTAGCAGGATATCTGCTATTTCAAGCCCCCTCATACTTTTGCTTTTGGGATTTCTAGTAGACCCCTACATTATTAACTGTCTAGTTAACTATGTAAGACAAAAAAGTAGTACTGTTAAACTCATGGTACTCAGGTCCCACTATAAGCCCTCCTGATAGATGATAACGAGTCAAAGGTTTGATTCTATTCACTAGGAAAGGGGGAAATGTAAAATCCAAGCTCAAAATGGAGTCACTCTGGCTCAGGCCTGCATGTATCTGCTAACCTGCTCTTTGTGCTTCTGTGATTAATGCTTTGTATGCTTGCTTCTCACGGATGGGGGGGGGGCAAAACCACAGGCTGCCAGACCCCCTGGCCAGTTACCTAAAGTTCCAGGAACTGAAAGGGGACATAGGAGGCACTGTCACGGTTGAACTGTAAATAACTATAGATTGAATATCGGCCGAATCCTGTTGTTCTGAGTCATGTAGCTAGCCCACCCTATAATAACCTCTGAAACCCTCACTTCGGGGTCACTCTCTGAAGGAAAGGAGAGCTGACCCCAATCGATTGGCCTGTGTGCCTATTTCCTCAATAAACTTTTCTGCTTCTGCAGAATTGTCTGGGCTGCACTTCTTGGGGAGAGGTGCGGGTTGGATGCAACAGATCCACTGCTTTTCACTATTTTATTCCGTGCCTTGGCTGAAATGCCACCTTCTGGAGGAGTCTCCACTGACCACACAGCTGTCATTTCTGTGAATGTGCATCTCTGAGGAGTGCACTCTGCTTGCCAGCTTCACTCAGACCCAGGAAGCTCTGGAGCTATCTGAACAGGTCCCTGTGAGCCCAAATGTAGCAAGAGCCCACCCTTGATGACCCATCATCTGACATCTGATCAGGTTCCTCACCCTCCACCCTTCCCAGTTGATATCTGATCACTCTGATACTATATCACATTGTTATCCCTACCCAGGTGATGTCTGATCACTCCAATATCTGACTAGATTCTTCACCCTCCCAGGGGAAATCCAATCACCCCAATATCTAATCAGACCCCTCAACCTCCCCAAATGAAGTCCAATCACCCTGATATTTGACCAAAAACTCCTCACCCTTCCCAGGTAATATCCAATCACCCAATATCTGATAAAACTCCTTACTCTTTCAATCACTCTGATATCTGATGATACCTCAACCTCCCCAGGTCAATGCCAATCACCTCAATATATGACCAGACCCATTACCCTCTCAAGGTAATGTCTAATCATTATGATACCTGAGCAGACTCCTCCCCATTCCCAAGTGATGTCCAATCAGTCATCCCAATATCTGTCTAATTCCTCACTCTGCCCAAGGGAAGTCCAATCATCCTTATATCTGACTCAACCCTTCACTCTCCAGGTGATGTCCAACCATCGCAAAATCTGACCAGAATCCTCACCCCAGGGGAAGTCCAATCACACTGATATCTGAACAGACTCCTCACCCTCCCTAGGGGAAGTCCAATCACCCTGATATCTGAAGAGACACCTCACTCCACTTGAAGTCCAATCACTCCAATATCTGACCAGACCCCTCACCATCCCAGATAGTGTCCAATCATCCTGATATCTGAGCAGACTCCTTACCATCCCCAGTGATATCCAATCATCCTGATATCTGATTAGACTCCTCACTCTCCCCACGGGATGTCCAGTCACCTCAATACCTGGCCAGACTCCTCTCCTCCCCTAGAGTAGGTCCAGTCAACTCCATACCAGAACAGACTCCAGAAGTCCAATCACTCTGGATCTGACCAGACTCCTCACCCCAGGTGATGTCCAATCACCCCAATATCTGATCATAATCCTCACCCTTCTCAGGTGATGTCCAATCACTCCAATATCTGAGCAGAAAACTCCCCTCCCCCAGAGAAGTTCAATCACTCTGATATCTGACCAGACTCCTCATTCTCCCTGGTGATGCCTGATCACCCCCAAATCTGATCATTTTGGTGGTGCCAGCCCTATGTCCACACTGGTTGTGGTGAGAGTAAACAGCACAGGGTGCTGGCTGATTGCAAACTTGACTGGAATCACTGAGCCAGTGCAATTAGATGCCTTGTTCAAAAACAGTGTGGACCTGTGTCCCTCATTGTCCCCACTGAAGACCTCCCCTCTCCCCTCCATTAGCCCCTGAGCTCCAGTCAATGACCTTTTCTTGTGCAGAACCCAGCTTCCCCTCTACAACCCTGGTTTGTAGGATTCTTCAGATCTTAGACCCCAGGCAAACGATGTGTAAGACACCTGAGGGTGCACGCCTGCCCCCTTACCTCCAGGGACCACAGGTGTCATTGGAGCATTAATAGCCCTGACCTGTAGCTTGTGTTCTGCCTTGAAGCTCTCACTGTGGAAAGCATGATGCCCTTGGGCTGGGAGGATGGCTTGGGCCAGGGGTCATCTCACCAGGCCACAACAGGCTCCCTAAGGTAGCATGGCTTCTGGTCCCACCCCAGCACCTGGGGGCCCACTGTGTGAACAAATCTGGCAGGCTGCCCCTCAGTCCCAACTGGTGTTCCTGTAGTGGATGCAGCTTCCCTCAGTGCCTGCCAGGAGGGGTTGGGTGGATGGTTGGGGCATAGAGCTGCTGGGGCTCCAGATTCTCAGCTGTGAGGGCCGAAAAGGCTGAACACTAGACTATGCTACCCAGAATCCCTGGGGTCCTGACTCTTCCAGAGGACTTCATGGTGAGGGCTGCATGGGCAGAACACTGGACTATGCTTCCAGAGTCCCTGGGGATGCCCATGTGAATGAGCCTCCTGTGGTTCCTGGGGGCCCCTGTGGTGAGGTTTATATTGGTAGAGCACTGAAGTACACTGCCCAGGAGCCTTTGAGGTGAGGGTGGGGGAGGAATTGGTAGAATGGCAGAACACACTCCCCAGAATCCCTGGGGGGGGGGGTTCCAGGTGATGTGAGGGCTGCATTGGTGGAACACCAGAATACACTCCCCAGAATCCCCAGGGGCCAGCAGTTTCTAGAGGCCATCAGGGTGAGGACCACATGGGCAGGACGCTGGACTACCACTGCTACTGTCCAGAATCTGTGGAGGTGCCCAAGGGAATGTGCCCTGTGGCTCCTAGAGGCCTCTGTGGTCAGGGCTACAGTGGTAGAGCACTGAAGCGTACTACCCAGGTTCCTTAGGGGTGCACAGCTCCTGGGAACCCTTGGGGTGAGCGTGGGGGGAAGGATGATTGGACAGAATGACAGACTACACTTCCCAATCCCCTGGGGGGCAGGTTCCAGGTAAATGTGAAGGCTGCATCCAGACTAAACTACCCAGAATCCCCAGAATCCAGACAGCTCCCAGGAGCCTCTGCAGTGAGGTGGGCAGAGGTGGGCAGGGTCAGGTGGATGTGAGGGCTGCCTTGGTAGAATACTAGACTACACCACCCAGAATCCCCAGGGGCCCACATCTCCCTGGAGCCTCTGAAGTGAGGGGAGGCACTACCCAGAATCCTTGGGGCACAAGGAGGGAAGACATGCAGTCTGGGGGCTTCATTTCTAAGTACAAGTTCTCCTCATCTTGACAGTGGCCACTATTGACTGGCCATAATCCTAAACTGGATACAGTCCTTGGCAAAGTAACTGTCTCAAAGACTAAACTTCCCAGAGGCTTCTGTGGCAGTTTCCATTTCCAGCCTGTGGCCCAGCCCTTGGGTGCATGGAAGAGGAGTTCGTTGCGCCCTGTGACTGAGCACTTAGCAACGTGCACCTGCTTAATGTGGCCCCTCTGCCTCCTTGTCCATGGGCTACAGCTCTGCTTGGAGTGGCTGAGTGCAGAGGGTGGAGCTTAGGGAGACCACATCCTTGACTCTTTTTTCTCTTTTCCTGAATGTCCACTAGCAGTGATGTCACAGGTAAATACAATTGGACATCAGGTAAAGCAGTGGGAACAGACTTTACTAACTACTGATGGTAGAGGAAAGACCTGAGCTCCATTATGGTCTGTGCAGAGGTAATTTGGGTATTTTAAAGAGGAAAGGAGGGATAGGGAAGAGTATGAGTTTGAGAGTCAATGAAATAAAAAGTTGGGCCAGTCAGTGTGCATGTGATTAGGCCAGCTGTGTTTGTGGCAGTTGTCTAAAGATTATGTCTTCTCACAGAGACTGGGAGAGAGGCTTTAATGCTGCTTGATGAGTGTATTTCAAGGTAATGGCTCTCAGGCTCTGAGGGAGGCCCCTATGAGTTGCAAGAGATGCATATTGTCAATTGTAAGCTCTTTCTAGTAAATGCCTGGAGAAAAGGAGGTCAGGGGCCTGTCATCAGGTGTTGGTTAGGACATAGTAAGTTTTCCTGGCAGCCTTGAGCTTTGCTTAGGCAGTTGCTTTAGTGAAGGTGGGGGTGTTGCACTTAGGCACAAACTATGCTGAATCTCTGATCTCTGGGATTTGCTTCCAGCAGGGTTTGTGGACTTTGGGGAACAACTATCTGCCTACCTGTTACAGGAGGACTGAGCCCATGCATCCTCCACCAGGAAGGCTT
This sequence comes from Geosciurus inauris, assembly GCA_004024805.1. NCBI lineage: Eukaryota > Metazoa > Chordata > Mammalia > Rodentia > Sciuridae > Geosciurus > Geosciurus inauris. The sequence goes on from PVHX01023929.1 coordinate 20,121, forward strand.
CCCTAGACTCAAGAGGGCAGAGGCCATGACTGCTGTGCTGTGGGCTGCTATAGGGAGTGCCAGCTTCCAGCCCTCCCAGGAGACATGCAGAATCCCTGTCTTGGCCTGTGGCCTTTTCTGCAGCCAGAAGGTCCTGGAGTCCCAGCAAGGAGATGCCTGTAATGGAGGCACAGCTGCAGGCATGGGCTGCATGAGGGCATTTTGCTTTCTCCTACACTGAACATGGAGTGTCCTAGTGCTGAAAAGTCAGAATCCTCACTCAGCCAGCTGCATCATGTCCATTTTGGGGAGATGGACTAAAGTTCCTGGAGCTGACCTTTGGTTGGGACTGGACCTCCTGAATAGGAGTGCCTATAATTATCAGAGGCCCTGGATGGAGACAAGATGTCTCTTCTCAGCCCCTACGTTCAAGGAGAGATATCCATCCTCAGCATCTTGACAAACAGCTCTCCCCTTCCCCCTTCCCCTTTCTGGCTTTGTTCAGGCCTCCTGAGAAGAGGGGTTTAGCCCCCAGCCTGTTCTACCCTCACCCAATTTGAAGGGCCAGCCTGGGCTCAGTGGACACAGGTGAGATGCCTTGACCAGGTGGAGCATCCTCTTATATGCCTTCCTGAGAGCCCCTCTCTGCTGAGATTAACAGGAACATCTTGGCTGTTCCAAACTGTGGATGGATGAGAGGGTGTCTGGAGGAGATGTGAGGAGTGGTTTATCCAGCTCTTGGCTTTCTGGGCTCCAGGACTTTGGGGACATGAAATGTGAGGGCAAACATTCACACCATAGCACCATCAGTTCAGATCAAGACATTGGGTGGTGGGCTCTATCTTAGCTTAAATGTCCAACATTACGTTCTGTGATAATCATAACAGTAAATTTTAGAGGTTATGCATCAGAACTAGGCAGTGGCCCAGCTCTCTCTGCAACACCAAACAAATTAACAGAAGCCAAACTCAGTTGCTGCCTGTGGAGAGAGAAAAAGTTGTGTTGGAGGAAATAAGGTGCAGTATAAGGTCCTCCAAGCTGATCAGACATGGGTCTTAGGAGCTGCCTCCAGGTTCTCCCTGGCAGGTATGGCTCTGTGGGGCTCCTGCAGTTGCCTCCAGTCTGGCTGTCCTTCCCCAGGAGGTTTCTATAGGCAAAGATTCAGATCTGGGTCTTTGTCCCTGCATTCTCCTAAGTTTATCATCTGCATTTACAGGTGTTTCCACACAGAACCCAGTTTGCTCCACTGTGGGACACAGTGATAATGGGAGACTAGGTGGCCCAGGTGTGGATCAGAGCAAAGGCCTGGGGGAGCTCAGAGACCGCAGGGCCTCCATGGCATGAATGTTCTGCAGTTCTGCTATTCACTCACTGATTCCTTAAGTACTTGGCCATTGTGAGCAGAACTGCTGTGCACAATTACATGTGCATTTACACATACATTTTCAGACCTAAGTTTTTGAGGCAGTCGTGTCGACTGTTAGGATCATGAATGTTGAGTCCTATGGTGAGACCACATTTAACTCTGGAAAACTGCCAAGCTCTTTCTTAAAATGATGAATTACTGTGCTCTCCAACAGCAATACATGTGAACTCCTATTTTTCACACAATCAATATTGCATCATAAAGATTTTATCTATAGCCGGGCATGGTGGCACACGCCTGTAATCCCAGCACTTTGGGAGGCTGAGGAAGGAGAATCGCGAGATCAAAGCCAGTCTCAGCAAAGTGAGGCACTAAGCAACTCAGTGAGATCCTGTCTCTAAATTAAAAAAACAAAATAGGGCTGGGGATGTTGCTCAATGGTCGAGTACCCCTGAGATCAATCCCCAGCATGGAAAAAAAAATTATCCATTGATGGGCACTTGGTGCCATCTCAGCACCTTAGTTACATCGTCTTCATGACAAGTGGTGCTGCATCCTGTCCTATGCCTCTTTGCCATCTGCATTTCTTCTCTGGTGAGATGTCCCTCCAGATCTTCACCTATTTTTAATTGGAGTGCTTGTTTTCCTATTATTAAGTTTCTTACTCTATTTCAGATACAAGTAGTTTTTTTGTATTACTTTCCAAATATTTCTCCCAGTCTGTGGATTGTCTTTTTCTTTCCTAAGTTTAACTTTTTCACAGAGTAAACATCTTTACAAAGCTCTCATTATCAGTTTTCTTTCTGGATTTGTTTTGGAACTGTACTTAAGAACTCATCATGAAACATGTGCTCAGGCATGTTTTCTTCTAGAATTTTTAATTTCACACTTTAAATGAGTCTATGGCCTGTTTGGATGAAGTTTTGTGTAATTGCAACTCACCCTTATCCATTTTCTCATTTTGTTTCCAGCTGTCTCACCACCATCTGTGGAGCATAAATTTTTTTCTCCATTAAAGGCCTTGTCCCTTTAACAAAATACAACAAATATATTTATACTGATGATTGAATTTTGATACATCAACTTTTCAACATTTTTCAAGTAGTTTAACACTGTGTGGAAAATGAGTCTATTGAACAGTATGTACGTGGGTGTGTTTGTACTGTCCCTTAATTTCCATTCCTTTCTGTCTATTCTTTCACAGCAGAACATTTTCTTCAGTGCGTCAGCTTTCTGCCTGGTTCTGGGATCCACATGTGGAGTTCCTCAGGCTTGTCCTCTTGCAGGCAGTGTCATCTACTCTAGGCTCAGAGGGCCATTTAGGAATTGGGTATTGCCCTGAATGTGCAGGTCAAGCCTGAGAGAATCTCATCTTAACTGCAGGGAGTCTAACAATCCCGATCAAGGAGTATCTGTGCGCTTATTTATGTTTAATTTTATTTCTTTCTATTGTCTTTCAAGTTTTTCTGAATGTATGATTGTACTTTTTTAAAAAAATTTTTTAGTTGTAGGTGGACACAATATCTTTATTTATTTATTTTGATGTGGTGCTGAGGATCGAACCCAGTGCCTCATGCATGCGAGGCAAGCGCTCTACCACTGAGCTACAATCCCAGCCCCTGTACGATTGTACTTTAAGACATATTTAAGGACTTCAATTTGGGGGGATGCTATTACAAATGGAAATGCTTTAAATTCTTCTTATTCTAGTTTTCAAAGTCTGATTTTCCTATGTATTATTGCTGATGCATAGGAAATTACAGAACCTTGTCTATTGGCATGGTACTTTGCTTCTTGCTATCTCCATTCACTGAACTGTAAGTGGTGAGTGTCCTGTGTTGGCCACAGTGGTGGGCGGGGAGCACCTGGAGCCACTTTTCCTGACCTCTTTGAAACTCTCTCTTGCCAGGATTGTGGATAATGTAGTCCCAGGACTAGGATTATGGATAACATAGTCTAATGGTTTGCCTGCTCATTGTAGGAGACCCAGGAGCTTCCACCCCTAGGATTGTCAGGAATGCCATCCCACGTTTTACCCACAAGCTTTTGCCTACAGTCACATGAAAGCTGCTTGCCCTGGCACCCTGACTGTGCCTGCCGATTCTCTGCCTTCCTTCTTCCTGCTCCCTGACTTGGTCCTAATTGGCATCCCATCTCCTTCATACCTCAGGCCCACCCTTCACCCTCTCCCCCTTCACATGTGCTTACTGGATCTATCTCCATGGAGTTGCTCTGACACTGTCATTTACCCTACAACTCATGGAGTGACCCTACTCACAGTGTATCACATTTTCCTCTTAACAGACACCCTGTACAGGGTTGGCCACTGACACTCACAGAAGAGAGTGTTCAGGGTCTGCATCAGCACCTGGGATGACTCCTAGTGTGGAGACGTGGCATCGGCACCTGGGATGACTGCTAGTGTGGAGACATGATGGGGAGATCTTGTCAGGGAGACAGAGTCCATCCTGATGTGTAGAAAGCAGGACCGCAGTATCCTGTCACCTAAAGCCCCTTGAGTCAGTGCCCATCTCAACACTTTCCTTCTGCCAGGACCCCAGAGCAGCTGCCAGCACCATCTGCCATCCCAGGCCCCATGTGTGCCGTTGAGCTGAGCCAGCTCCTGCTCTCCAGCAAGGTGAAGCCTTCCTATGAGGACTGCATGTTTCCCTCTTCCCTCCTGATCCAGAGCTCATGGCTGAGGAGGGCTCAGCTGGTGTTGTTGACATGAATAGATGAGGCTAACAAGCTCAGAGATGACTCGTGGCTGGGTGTTAGTGGACTGAGAGCTGGGGTGGGGTTGTTACAGAGCAGTGTCCCCTCCAGAGTCCAGAGTGTGGCCTGCCTAGGACCAGGAGGTGCCAGGGGGAAGACAGTCCTTAGAACCTGGCAGAGGTGCCTCTGCATGTAATGCTGTGTTGGTTTTTTGGGTGCAGTGGTTTCCTGTGATGCCTTCCTGTGATGCCTTCTGGAGGCAGGATGCTGCTTTAGCTTTCAGGGGCACCTGGGCAGAAATGTACCTGGGGAGCCAGGTCAGCACCCCATGAGGAGCAGGTGCTGATTGTCAGTTTTTCAGCACAAGTTGTAGAGTTTCATTTTGGTTATAGAACAGAGGTCCCCAGAGTTTTCCTAAGGTTTCTGCTGGGATGGAACCTCTGCCATGCTTCAGTAGTGTGGTTGGCAGCTCCCTGGGTGGGAGGGAGCATTTGAGAAATGCTCATGACTTGAAGGTGGGTCTTTTCAGCTCAGCAGCCACAGATCAGAATTGAGCTCCCTGTGACTTCTGTGCAGTGAAGTCTTCCCTAGAGAGAGGAGTGTTCCACTGCAGGCCACCTGTGCACAAGGTCACACTCCTGCACCCTGTCAGCCTGCTGAGTGGGCTCTGGGCTGCATTCTGATATC